>JAQIWH010003543.1:0-19586 GCA_034695005.1 Cryptops parisi
TCCTTAACTTTTCCCTACCAAGCTATTACGCTTTTGTGGTCAAGTGGTGATGGTTCGTATTCGATTTTAAAATTGCGGTGAAAAAAATCACGTTCTATCTTGTGCAGAAGCCATTTTTTTTATTTTAGCGATTACAGCGCCTCCTATTAAAACTGGTATGCACGTAAACAAACCAGTTATGGGTTTACCTAATTTTCCTATAATTTGTACGTTGTAACTGTAATACACTAGTTTATTTTTTAAATTAAATTTTATAATGAAAAAAACGACTTTATGGCCACTCTGTTTAATATGTAGATAGAGTTTATATTATAGATTGCTTTATATTTTAGCGGTAATAACTAAATAATAAAATATTTATAAAAAAATCATAGAAAAATGTCATGTAAACATTCTTATATTAGATATGATTTCTACTTACAGGGTTCACTTTACATGTTCCTTTCTTTAGTTTAAAGGTATACATACAGAGGTTAAGTTGATTTTATAGTATGTTCACAATAAATAAATAAATAAATAAATAAATAAATACTCCATTTATCCACTCAACGCTATAAACTCAACACTTTATCTAACATTAGAACTTGAACATAAGCAATAAAATTTTATGACAGACCTCGACACTTCATGCACTACAAAAAATGAGTGAAAATAAACATGATCTCCAAGTAGACCACACGCGTTGTCAAATTATGTCACTAATGCAACGCGATTATGCAAACCATTTTTTATTATTTGTTGAGTACTCCAGAAGGTTGTAACACATATTTCTTTACATACTATCACATCCCGATCCTCAAAAGTCTAACAAGGTATTAATTGAAGCTCAATAAACGAATCTGTGAAAAGCAATTTTAAATATGTTACAATTGGTAAAACACGAATCGATTTTAAAGATACGTGTTCTGGAACCTACTGACGAGGTCCATGTCGAGATAATTCCCATATAACCACCACTTCGAGACGAGGACGCAACAAACAACATGAATCGAGCATTTAATCCGTTTTTTCCAAACGGAACTGTAGGAGTGAGTTTTATACTAGTTTTGCTTAATTTCCTTATTTTGTAGAGTGAACAAAATCCAGACAATTTAGACTGTTCGCATGTTAATACGTGGAGCAAACACTGATGCATCCTGAAGTTGACATGTATTATAAATCTAAACATTACTATTAAGTTATTCTCTGATGAATTTGTTCGATGCAATTTTCTTGTATACGAATAATTTTAAAATCTGTCAAATTATCCTTTTTTTTCAAGTAGTTCAATAAAGTTGGAATGAATACTTTTTGTGATTCCAAATACTCTACTAGACGATTGTATTGTGTGTTCAGAATGATTTTTGATTTGGATTGTTGATGAAATTGCAACAATCTCATCAATACGCATATTGTGTTTAACGGCTTAAACGGCTTGTAGAGGGTGAATTATAGAGATGGTGCATTCCAAAAATTAAATTGTCATCTCGTATTGTTAGTAAAATTAGTATTACAGTGAAGATACTAATTTCAGGGGGAAGATCATAGTGCCGCCGTTAAGTTCTGTGGGGGTCATAATGATTGGACAGTTCTGAAAATTAAAACATACAATTAAAACTTTACAAAATTCTGATTCTTTTGGTGCTTTTGATTTTTTGATGCGCTCACAATTATCAACTCAACTTACGTCTATGTAACTCACTCAGAAGTGAACGGCATGGATTTTTTTAATCAAATTCTATCGATCCCAACTGTTTTATTTTTTGATGTCTCACACGCGTTTTCACGCTTTCGATCAAACATCGAAACACAACAAAAGCACGAAAACGCGCCCGGAGGTGTGTATGACGTCAGAAAAAGTTGGGATGAATGGAATTTTATTGAAAAAGTTTACATTAGATTTTATGTAAATATCGTTGCGTTACGAATAATGTTTACTGAATCAATGCTGACAATAAATTCAATCACTCAGTTCTAGTTCACGTCCAATGCTTTGTTCTTGATAACTACCGGTAATACTGTAATCTCAATATGTCACTGAAACTTTATTATGACTGACAAAGCTCAACACTTCATAAAACTAAAAATAATTGAGAATAACAATTACAAAAAATCCCCAAATTATGCCACTATGCTTGAAATCAAAATAAACAAACCAGTGTTTGATTTGCTCACCACTGCATATAGTGAAATATTTTTCTTTTGTATAAAATCAATCTTTTAAATTCACTCTTTTTAACTGTTCAATGGCAAAGATACTAAGATTTAGTTTTAAAAAGTTTTAATTGTTTTTAATCGTTTAATTACGTGAAATAATTATTCTAAGACAACGAAATTGAATTCTAATTCGATGATTATAAAATCTTTTTTTTTAAATGAAAAAGATTTTATTTAATCCTCACTGTATGAGTGAATGAATAAAATAAAATCGCAACTTTGGTGCTTTCACAAGGAAACAGTTAACAGCTTCTGCCCATTATACAAAATAAAAAACCAATTGGAACGTTTCGTTTGCAGATAATTTGAAGCAAACCATAAAATAACTTGCCGGATTACGTGTTAAAACATACAATTTATCAATTTACAGCCAAAGATGTTCAATCAGCTGGTCTCTTGAGTACCAGAGTCCTTTGGTGTTTGACCTTTGCCTTTTATTTGGTCTCTTCATGAACGTGACGCCAGTATTGTAATATCAAAGAACTCATTCATTGTATGAATGACAGTCTTACCCTAATTCATCTTTTTAAAAGAGATCACGCAAGGGACGAAGATTAAAGTTTTGGTTCTGCCAACAACTGTTTAATTGTCTGTAAGGAACAAACAATTCATCGCATAATTGGAAGTTGAAATCACTGAACTTTCAATATTTCGACACAACCTAATTTATGGATGAGAACAATCAAAATAAATTAATCTCATCCATGAAAAAATACGGTAAAACCTCTCTAAAGCGACCACCCACGTTTCCATGAACTAGTGATCGTTCAGAGAGGTGATCACTTAATAGAGTTAGTCAATCACTTAATAAAGGTTTTACTGTACCGGAGCGTCTTTAACTATTTCGAACTAGGTCAAGAAAACTTTAATTTGAAAATACGATGATTTTACATATGGTTTGTTCATAGGGTTGCATCTGCATTCTATTGCAATTGGTTTATATTGCTTGTAACTCTGTCTAATTGGTTCAGCTTAGTCTGTGCCTATTTTATAGATCACGACTCAATGGCATCATTTCATATATTAACTCAGAAATTGTAAAAGGTGAGTTAGTATGCTATAGTTTAACACGCTCTAATTGTCTATAAGTATAAAAATCTTTCCGGTTTTTTGAAAAAAAAATTTAGTACGAGGTACATACACTATATACATATATAATAAATAATAGTCACATTAATTATCATATACAGTATACTCTTTTTAAAAAACCAGAAAATTTTAGATTTTGCTAGTTATGGACAATCTATACACAAATTCTGAGACAATGCAACATATACAACAGTCGGTAATTCCTTTGTGTCACAGTCGTCACAGTCCATTCATACATACTTGCACAAAGACACAAACTCAAAATAATTCGAAGAAATGTGGGTTGAATCTATTATAATATAGAAAGCTATAGAAAAATCTAACAATGGAATACTTAGCGTACCATCACATCCATTGGTTGAACACTTATGATTTAGACAGCCTTTCAATATTGTAAATGAACTTTAACATGGTTTTCATTTCATCAACAGTTTCTTCATTTTGCTCTTATTCTTTAATGAAATCATGAGAATTACGTTTTTTGTCTTGAAGATGATGTTGTAATCAATAAATGAGTAAGTGGAGGGCAAATTCTTCTCAATACAGTTGACGTGAATATACACCATAAACAGAATTGGATTGATTACAAAGTAAGAAACTTATAGTTTTTTTATGGTAATACTGGTGCAATATTTTTTAATAACAAAGTAATGTAAAATAATATTAATGTACGTTTAGCATCATAATTTGTATGTTTATTCATATATACATACAAACATCGTGTGGAACATCGTTTAAGTATGTTTCAATTGTATATGTGTACTTGTATTACGATACATAAATAAATTAAAAACTGAAAAGTATTGAGAATCAATAATCAAATTATGATATTACGCATTCCTTCCCCCATTAATAATAATTGGTACAGTAAAGAGTAGTGAATTAATACCAAGTTGATGTGATCAGTGCTGTGCAATTCAGATATCCTAAATTGTAACCTCCAAAACAAGTATAATAGGAAAAAACTCTACTTCGTAAGAGTATAAAAAACCATACAATAAAAAAATTAATCCTTTAAATTCAACTTTACTTCGAATTCTAAATTCAAAGTAGGGTAAAAAGTAACCTTCAAATGGTCTTTTAAGCCTACACTATAATAGTAATTGATACTGTAGGCTTCATTCACAAGTGTATTCTTATGTCATCAAGCATAAAAAGATATAAAAAGCATTTCCCTAATTATTGTAATGTTACTTTTACTCGGTATTCATAAATTATAAAAAAAAAAGTTTTTCTAATATATGAATGTCGTGTCTTGTGGGAGAAAGTGTAACTGAAACTTTGTGTCTTTAAGTACCGGTACGTACCAAGACAACACCATGGCAGAGCAGCAGCACATAAAAAAATATAAAGCGGTTTTCCTAGCAATTTTTACATTGCTACTAGGAATAGCAGGAGGAATTTTAATAGGCTATTTTATCATGATGGATAATATGGCAACGCCACAGCAAATAGAACTCTTCAAATCACTAAATGCGGATCAATGGAAAGATAATCCCAGCATCAAGAACAAAATCATCAAGTTGATCGACCCAGATCGAATTCGGCAAAATCTTAAGTAGGAGTCCACTTTACATATACCTTGTACACAGTGTAGTAATAATACAATATAAAAATTAAATGTTTAAATTCCTTATGTGTGAGTATTATACAGTAATAAGTTGTAATGATGAGGTAAAAAGTGAAATCGCTCGTGGCACAAAACCCCTTGGGTCGTTGACTGAACAGAAATCACCTACGACTTACCAAGGTTATTCTCATGAGCATGACACGGGTTCGTACTAATCAGGAACCACCACATTACCACATGGTTCACTGCCCGCTGCTCGCCGACGACCAAAAGAGATATACCGCCACGACTACTTAACAGTCAGAGAGCAAAAGTCTTAGTCTTTATTGACATGTTTTAATACAATTCGTTTTCAATAATGTTTGCGAGTGCATGCCTGCATGTACTCGCATAACATACTAATAATAGTCTTTCTCCATTTACTTCATATTTCATCACCACAAAACATATAAATAAAGAAAGTACATTTGAAGGTCTTTGGACATATAATGATAAGACACATTTTTGAAATTGTGCAGGAGAGCCGTTTTTCTGGTGAGAAACTCTATAGCGTACCATACTAAGAAACAAGGTGATTCTCTATATTGTGATGCCAATTTCTGGGAAATCCAGGCAGTGGTAAAGTAACAAATTAGAAACAGTACTGAGAGACAGTTTTGATGTAAAAATGTCATTTTTAGAAAAAGCTTATCATATTGTCCGGAGCCCTTCATTTTGTAAACAATATGTACGCGCATCCCTATATCAAGCATGGTGAACGTTTAAGTTTCAGCATGTCAGTACCTTTTGGTGATTTTTGTGGCATGGTAGAAAAGAATGCACCTGTCTGTAAATACTAGTTCTTATTCAATAAAAGCTTTTTGGTTTAACGGAAGTGTCGGTAATAAATAGGACTTTTATGCTTCAAAGTAAACCTGTAAGGTAGTAGTAATTGAACTACAGTATAACTGTTTCATTTCAATTTTCACTAATATATTCAGATACTTTTCCAAGGAACCACATGCAGCGGGAACGCAAAGAGACGACGATCTTGCGAAGGTCATAAAAGATACTTGGTTAAAAAATGGATTTGACAGTGCTGAATTTGTCCCGTATAAAGTTCTATTATCACACCCCGATCCTCAAAAACCAAACTTGGTAATAGTTTTACATTTGGGTCATTGCACGTAAAAAGAGACATAATGTTTTGTGGGAAAATTTTACTGAAAAGTCGAATAACTTGAAAGTTGAAGTAGTTCCTGTAACAGATTGTGTTTGAAGTAGGCTATATGTAACAGTATCAAAGCAATTTTTATTTTGTACAATTTTAAAATTGTAAAATTGATAATTTTTTTGTCTAAATTACCGTTTTTATACTTAAAAGCACGCTTCTTGGTCAATACGTTGACCATTGTCTACAACTTTTTTAATTGTTTAATATGCTAAAATCCAGATGTTATTCGAGTGTTTATATCAAAAAGTATAAAGTAATATTCAAATTTCAATTGAAAGGAATACTTTTTGAGTTTTCATCACTCAATCACTCCTAATTCAGACTGGTAACGTAAGTGACCATTTACTGTAACACGTGTGACTTGTACCTTTAAAACATGAAGTATTTTAATTACCTCAACAAATCTTTGCAAATCAAAACTTTTTATCTAAATTGACAAAAAGTTTTTGTTCTCAAATCATGAAATCAAAACAGGAATAAAATTGCAACTTCAACCTCCATAAAGTACTGTCACATTTCATAAATGACCGTTGTATTTTATTTTTTATTCATTATTTACAATGAATAAATTTATTGAACTACCGTTTACAAAGTTAAATATAACTTCCATTAGTCTAAGGAAAATTGTAAATTGGGAGTTAAATTTCAAATATTCAAAATTCTCTGAATGTAACGTAAGTGACCGTGGAATGACCCATTAGATTCAATCAATAAATATGATTAAAAAATACTCGCAAGACATGTTAATCAAAGGAATTTAAAGATACGTATCCTGGGACCTAATAACGAAGTCCGCATAGAGCTAAATACCATAGAACCACCACTTCGAAATGAGGACAAATCAAACAATATAAATCAAGCATTTCATTCTTACTCTCCAAGCGGAATTGTTGAAGTAAGTGTTAGTATGACAAATCTGTTTATTTCCCCATATTTTCCAGAATATAAGCCAATTTGCAACTTCCAAAATCCACTTACAATAAGTAGATTTGCACTGTATATCAAAGTTCAATAAATGTTCATGCTCACTGCAATCTTGCGTAACTATAATTTGACAAGGAGTATGTACAGTAAGTCAAGAATAATTATTTAGCATTTTAAAATATAGTGGTGATTCAATAATAAACCAAATTTAGTACATTGACACACAGCACAAATGATCCAATCCCTTTTTTGCTTAAAAAAAATTGTAAACAGACTTTGTGAACACCCTATAACTTACTTAATTCATTAAAAAATATGTTCAAATAAAAAAAAATCAATTTCAGGGAGAGCTTGTCTATGCCCATACCGGAAGCTTTGATGATTTTGAAACACTAGAACAATTAAATATCAGTATAGAAGGAAAAATTGTTCTTATAAAGGAAGTAATGATTGATGCACAAATTGGCAATGCAGTTACGGTAAGCTAATTCATATTCCATATTCCATAACTACAGTATGGTCAGGGACAGCAGACCCCAAACTCATGATACGAGCTGATGCTCAGATTTTGATTAATTACTGTTCAATTCATTGATTCCTACTCCTCGCAATTTCAAAGCTACATGATTATAGAACGTTCTATCGGTACTTAAGGGTTAGCTGCCCATCGCGTTTGGAAAGCTAGTGATTAAGATCATTTGTATTACTTGACATGTTGCTAATAGCTTTTATCTTCACCTAACCTAAACTGCAGAACATGCTGCACATAAATCTCTGTTCAGCTTAGAATAAATAAAACTTTTCACTTTGACTTCAGACAGCTCATTTCTAAAATCCCGTTATCATTAAAGGGGTTTACCTCTAGTAATAATAAAATTGTTTCATTTGCTCAATCTTTTGAAAACATTTTCACGTTTCAAGACTGCGTATGTTTTTGGAGCTGTTGGCGTGCTTTCCTTTCCTGATCCAGTATATTATGCACGGAATGCGTCAATGCATGGTGTTTATCCCGAATCACCATTACTCCCTGGAAGTGGAAAAGTTACTAGAAACTTTCGTTCACGTGATAGCTTGGGTGATCTCTTGACAGACGGGTACCCTGCAACTGGTATGCTAAAACTCAGTCTTCTTAAATCTAATACATTTTAAGTCAGGATATCCTTTACTAATCTGCATGAATAATATTTTTATTGAAAATATTTGCAAAACAAAGATATTATACTTACTATAAGTTTTACCTGATAATTATATTAACATTGGCACTGAAAGAACACGAATTATGGCAAAGATGTCCCTCTGTTCTTGCAGAATTTACAAAAGTACAAGATATCCTGCCCAAATGTAACTTCACTCTTAACCAAATTTCTACATTGGCATTATAATGCAGCAACTCTATTTGGTTAATCTACTTCTTGTATAGTAAGTACTAAACTGTTATTAAATTGTAGAAAATGCATATCGAAAAGCATATAAAAACGACACGTTCTCGGTCTCGCCTATTCTTAGTCAACCTATTGGTTATTCCGATGCAATGATGCTCTTAAGGTAAACTCACACCATCATAACCATCACACCATCATTACCTTTCACGTTATATGCTTTAGTTATTCATTTAATTACAAAATTAGTCTTCTAGATGGCAATGTTTTGTCAAAAGCGTTCTCGTACTGGAATTCAGGATTGAAAGATTTTCAAATAGGACCTGGATTTTTGAACCCAAATCATTGGTAAGCATATAGCCCAAAAAAGTTAACATTGCAGCAAACGTTTTCTACAATATTTAATAAATTCAGTAATGTGTTTATGAAATGTTCTTAGTAAAATCCAGCTGGTTGTAAATAACCTCATCGGACTGACTAACATAAAAAATGTTATTGGAACTATTAAAGGAGCTATTGAGCCAGGTGTAGTACAATTTTGCTACTTTATAGTATTCAACTGAACACATCAGTCGACCGTTTTCGTGTAATCCTGAAACATTAATTTTGTACTCATTGTATTTACAGACAGGTATGTTATCTATGGGAACCACAGAGATGCTTGGGGTTTTGGTGCCGTGGATCCTGGTAGCGGGACAGCCGTTATGATGGAACTTTCTCGAGTCTTTGGAAAGCTACTCAAAGAAGGTATATGAATTTATAGAAAAACAACAAATTAGATTTATTAGAAAAATTTCCTAACCATCAATGCCTACATTAAAAATATTTACCACAAATAATATTGCACTAGCAGGAAGCTCGTCCTACGGACGGGTACTGTTAAACACTAAATAAACATACCGAACGGCACATTGCTTGCCCAATTTCTCACACTCAGTTGTTTCATACTGGCATGAAGCATAATACCTGTTTAGTCAAAAATATTTCTAAACTACCCACCTGATTGAAATTCACATTGCAAACCACACTAACAAAATATTTTACCTGTGAATCGTGTGAAAGTTAAGCGAATCAACCGCTTGAAACTGAAGGTTTTCAAAGGCCTCAAAAGCTTTTCAATTTGACACTTCAACTGAGATTGTAAAATTTAAATCCGACAATACAACATAGCTCAACAATGCCATGCAACTGCAAGAAGTTGTACAGTGTGAAGTAGGATTTGAAGAATAGGCCTATAGGCAGCATGCGAATCCCAGTAGCACACCCTTTGAGGACAGTTAGTGTCGAGCCGCTAATATGCTCGTTAAACTAATTTAAATTAACAATTCTTATTTGTTGTTTGATAAGTGTTTTTAATTCGTTGTAAATTTACTATTGTTAAGTAGAGTACTGTTGTTACCAATAGCTTTCAAAAATCGTTTCAATTTTTGAATAGCTTTGAATTTTTAATGGAATGCAATTGTTTCCGTTTTGAATTCACAAATAATACCAATGTGCTTTTTGAAGATTAAACAGTACACTACTTAACACCAACAATACAGAGATAGAGAGATAGTGGCATCGCAAATTTCATGTTGATTCCAAATAACATTCATTCATTAATTCATTCACTTTTGCAATATTTGTCTAAACCTTTAAAATATTCATCACTGATAAGCGCAGCGCCATTTTCCCTCGGTTTTCCCGTCTTTTCACATCCTTCCTGATGATACTATGTGATCGCCAAAGATTTATTCCCCCCTTGCCTTCAAGGTACGATCAACAACCCTACCAACTTTTAGCCCCTTCGTAGCCCATACGGTTATTCCGCAACGGTGGTCAACACCAACCAACTAACATTAAATTTTCAGTTAGATAGTTTTCACACATCCATTGAGAACACTGCGAGAAATAATTTTTTTTCAAAGTTACAATCTTTTTCTGACACTGTATTTTGGTGTGGTTATTTGGTGATATTTTCAATGGAGAAAACTTTGCTGTTAGGAAATAAGTCGATGTGGTTGATTGATGGATTGGTGTAAATTCGTGAAAAAGTGAAAATGTTTTTCTAAACAAAAACATTTTTATAAAAAAAAGGTTGTCTATTAATTATTAACTGGCGTGTTGCATGCATTTATATTAATGATCGAAATTGAAATCATGCAGGATGGCGACCTCGTAGAACTATCGTTTTTGCAAGTTGGACAGCAGAAGAATATGGTATGATAGGATCAACTGAATGGATTGAGGTAGTATTTTACATATAATATGTATTAGGACTGTCAGAAATACTAACGTTAGAGCAATTTTATATGCGTTGTGATACATAAATTGTGAAATAATCGAACGGTTCATCTACCGGTTCATCTAGGAAAAACTTCCAAAGATACATCACAGAGCTGTTATTTATATCAACACAGATATTTGTGTCATTGGTGAGCTAAATTATTTTTTAAACAGTTTTGGTTTGGTCCTTATGTAATCAATTATAACAGTGTGGACTGAAGTAAATCCTTCCACTGAGTTTTTAATGAACAGGACATACAGTGAATAATATTTCTTTTCAGGTAATACATTCTCACCCACTGCATCAAAAGATATTTCAAATGCTATACTTGACATTGCGAAAATGGTAATAAAAATGTTATAGTGACGCAACATTTTAATCCATAGACCACAAGTCTAGCATTTTCCTATTCAGGGGAGTCACTAGAGCTGGTGTCACCCAAACTCGTGGTTGAAACCATGAGTTGCTTTCCTGCACATCTACATTTAAGAGGCGCATGGTAACCAAAACACGAAAAACGTGTTTTGGTTATACTCATTAAAAGAATATGTTTATGAAAAATAATAAATTTCTGATGAAACATTGCACAAACATTTTAGACAGTCATTTTCGGGTCACGCTTTCTGATGCTGTCACTTGTCGCAGTTTAGTACCTTCCTAGTGACGCCGTCGTTCTCATCATGTATACTGTATTGACCATGCTCTAAACTTAAAATAGTAACACTTCATTGACCCATTTGGAAGTCAAATTCTTTACATTAATATATTTTTAAGTCATGCCCTATATTAAGTAAATCGTGGTTGGTATTGTTAAGCAATTCGTCAAAAAATTATTAAAAACATATAAGTGGAATATGCCTTTCTACTCGTACTAATAGATTCCAGATCCAGGAAGAAAATTCAATAATTTGTATGAATCAATGGTTAAGAGGTTTAGAAAAACAACTCAAAAACCCCGGTAATTTTTTGCTTTTTCTTAATTTAAATTCATAATTTCGAATAATAATTCTATTATACATACTTAAAGTGTGGATCATTCTGAGATTACCGACATGATAAATGCTTTAATTTTGTAGAATTCGGGATTTCTACGACGGCAGTTTATCTTCCAATCATAATCAATTTGCAATTATTGGCACCATTCCGTACATAGATGTCAACTGGAAACCTCCTGTACGAACGTGTTAAGATAAAGACTACTTTGAAAAAAAAAAACCAACATTTTTTCAAGTTATTTTAAATTGAAATTACAGCCTAGTTACGTCTTACCATTATATCCAGTGTGTCATACAGGATACGATACATTTCATTACATGGACAAATTTGTGGATCCGACTTATGCTTTTCACACGAGCTGTGCACAGCTGAGTGGACTTTTAATGCATTACATATCAGGTGAAATAACACAGTACAGATCAAATCCAAAAATCAATGATCCGAAAACATTAGTTATCCAAAAAAAATTAGTAATCCGAAATGAATTTTATACAAAAATTGTCACTAATGTTTACGTGACAACACTAGCAAAGTTAACTGTTCTTCAAGTTGTTTTTAAATAACAATTCCTTTTTTTCACTATCATCAAATTTAACAGTGTTACCATGGCACTTTAAAGGTCGTGTGTTTAGTTAGCATGTTTATCATGTGTTACGATTGTTTGTTTATTTAAAATCAAAACCATCAAAAATATGAAAAAAGATCACTTATACAGAATGGTGCATTGCATGTCTCATTGATTCTAGATTTGAAGTTGTCAATTGGTACTTGGTACTTGATGAAATTTATACTTGTACCATTGATACTTGACTACTCGATAAAAATGTATCATTCGTTTCAGATTCCACACTTCTTCCCATAAACTTGAGAAGTTACATTGAAACCATCAATTGGATCCACAATAGGTTGAAAGAGATCGTCTATAGTAACATACACTCAAATAGTCTGTATCTTATAAATAAAAGTTTAGAATCGATACAAGAAGCAAAATCTACATTTCAAAAAGCTGTTGAAACTTGGTATCAGCATTTAGAAACTATGGACATGACCAAGTGAGCCTCGAGCTTTTAAATATCTAACATACGTATTGCGTATCTAGCATGCTTTTGTAAAACTTTGACTTGTACAGAGTGTTCACAATGAAATCTAAACATTTGGAAACGCCATTATTTTTTCATATCAGGTTATGCAAATCTGATTATTGGTGGAACAGAACCAATGAACTCATAAAGTTTATGTGGGAATTTTGTTATGCGTGTCATCGCCACAGTGGAGCTGCAGTCAGTCATTTGCCAAAATGACGACCAAGCACAGACGTTGGTTGTTTGCCAAAATGAACGACCAAGCACAGACGTTGGTTTGTGAATGAGTGCATGAAGAAGCACATTTTTTTTTTGTCGTTCATGTTTGTTCGAAAAAATTCGAACTATGAAAACATCTTAAATATGAGACATTCCTTCAGACATTATGTGATTAAAATGTTTAGATTTCATTTTGGACTCTTGTATAACAGCATAAATAAGTTGTCACTGAAATAATGTATCAATTTTTTATATTAAGTCCATTAGTAGTGCGCATGTTGAATGATCAAATGATGCAAATGACAAGATCCACGACCTTTCTAAAGACCAATCACCGTGCGGAAATGAGGTATTAAACATTCCGATTAATTTTGAATACAATGTAATAATGAAAAACTCCGTGCTTGGGAGCGAACCAGGAAAATATCGTTTAACGTTTTAAGACGTTCTCGTAGCATACACGACAGGTCCCTGATTCGATCCTAGAATGGAACGACGATTTCTTTTTAATCAAAATTGCACTCGTAGTAGTTTCCCAGTGTCGGACTATCAAAGTGTTATCAACTTATGGTTGAATGAGCATATTCAAATTTTCCAATATAATTTACATTCTATTTAATGACCACGAGCAGAAATAATATCGTGAAAACATATTAAGTCGAAAATCGTATATATCGAAATTCCTATCAAATGAAAAAAAAAAAAATTGTAGCAAAAAATTTAAGTTTTGAAGACTGGCAATTGCACCATATATCAAAATGTAATCAGTGGATTAGTTTAAATTAGTGAAAATTAATTGAAAATTTGACAAATGGAGTCACTTGTTAACACTTCACAGAATTGCGCAATTGCAAAATTTAGCCTCATAAACGAAAGTTTAGGAGAATTTCTTTCACCAGAGATAATAGAAAGATCGCATGCACAAAACTCGCATAAAAACGAGACATTTTTTATACTCAATTGTAATGTTTTTGTTGTTACAGATCTGCGCCACGGAGATCATTTTTTTTTATTAAAGAAACTTGTGAGATGCTGGGTAGGATGATTGACGAGTTATCCCCTAACGATACGGAAATTTTGACACAAGTAGAATATATCCTCAGTAACATCTCCGATATAAGCATTGCAATCAATCAAGCAGCTCAATCGTTACAACCATTCCATATAGTGTGAAAAAATATTTCAAATGAAGCATATAATAAGAAAATGTAACTTTTTAAACCTAGATTTGCTATAATCAAAACAGACTGTAAAAACGGATAATCTATTTCATGTCGAATGACATGACTACTAAGTTTTACTATTAAGTTTCTTTCAATGCATGAAAATATGTACTGTATTTATTTATTTATCTGTTGCAAAACGTTCAAAGTGAACAAAAGGACAAAACAATACATGAAAAAAGAACAAGAAAAAAAAATCACTAAGAAAAATTAAAATTTACGATTCGATAATAAAAGACCTCAAAGTAATATTAAAATGTTTACGGAAATGATAAATCAAAATGTTATCGTCAACAAAGGAACGCATTTTGCCCGCTAGAGGCAAGGAATCAAGAGATGCGACAAAGACTTTGGAAAAAAAGGGACGAAAAAATAGAGCCTTGAATTATGCCATAGTCGCTCGAGCGACATATGCTCTTATTTTCATTGCGAATGGTATTGATCCTATGACTAAAATAATTAGAGAGTAATCGTAGAGTATCTTTATCAACTCCAAAACTCGCAAGATCTTCCGACAGTTGTTGGCGGGGAACGCTGTCGAAAGCACGAGCGACGTCTGTTTTAACGATAACAGTGATATAATCAACGTAATAGACGATAAGATCATAATATAGCTCCATTAACAAGGTTGATGTACCTTTTCCTGAAATGCCTCCGAATTGATTATTTGGTAATAATGGAATAAGGTAAGTTTTTAGTGGGACGAAAATGCAGGCATCAACTAATTTAGAAATTGGCGGCAAAACAGCAATGGGGCGAAAACTTTTAATATCATGAATGTCGCCACCCTTAAAGACAGGGACGTCTTCCAAGCCTTAGAGTAAATTGCTGCATCAATGATGCGATTTGCAATAAGTGATAAAAAACAAAGGGCAGGCAAAGTAAGGTGCTTAATAGCATCGGAAGTAATCAAATCCTCAGTGATAGATGTCTGGGTTTTCTGTTGTTTAATCGTACAAAGTAAAAGTATCAGCTTTAGAATGAAGTTGAACAGTCTCACTACCATTAGTGCCTTGAGGGTCACTACAGAATTCCAAATATTCGCCATATTTATCAGGATTTAAAGTATTGGCGCTTGTAGTAGTCTCTTTCTTAACAAGAGTCCAAAGTCTCTTACTAGAATTGGTGGAAAGCTTAAAGATAGTTTTGCGTTTACTAATACGAACAAGAGATTTGAAAAAAAATCTTACCAGCACGAAAAGTTTGATAATCAATGGAACCGGTAGAATAAGAGATATAATTGGCCTTATGAGTATTCCAGGCACTTTCGATTTCAGCGTTCCACCAAAATTTGCCACGATTAGACGGACTTAAACGCCATCTCAGGCCGGCAGCCAACAAGGCTGAGTGTAAAATCACCAAAAAAAACAAAGAAAACAAAGCATCAGGATCATGTTCCGTAAATGAAGTGAAATTAACATTATAGAGAAATTGGCAATATAAATGCCAATTAACATGGATTAATCGGTGTCATCGTCTCCAATCACCTACTTAACATTTGTTTACTTTCGAGTTTAATACTAAAAATTTTTGAACATATTAATGCCATACTCTGAACATACTTTAAACGACTCTTTGAATGAACATACTTTGAACCCAAGTTAATGGTTCCGCTGTTAAAACAAATTATGCACAAACTTTTCTCATAATCAATGTTGCAATCAAAATAAAAGTGTTTCACAGGTCTATAAATGCACGAATACATCTTTTTGATATATTCAATTTGTAATCTATATAATTAAAATTCTTTATTATTAATATTATTATTATTATTCTTTATTCGGCCCAATGGGGTCATATGGGAACAGGGAAAATACAGTGGGAAAACAGAAACAAAATTAAATACAAAATATGTTACCAAAAGATATGTTACCAACAGTGAGCGCTAACAGCGTCCAAAGTCAAGGCGTCAGTTTAAGCCAGCCAATCAAAACCTTTCTATTTCCCAAAGTACGTCTAAAAACAGTCGATAACATGAATTCGGCCTATGTAAGTTACACGAGTTATCGACTGTTTTTGGATGACTTTGCGCTTAATGAGCACTTCGAAGTTTCTTGCATTTTTTTGTAATCTCGCTAACTGATTCTACGCTACTCAGATTAAAGCAGCGGTTCAGAGCATCAACAACACCTTATCAGGTAAAACCGCTCTTCACATACTGTAAAAGTCGCAATTAACGCTACCTGGATGTTTCCAAATTTGACAGATCAAATATCACGCAGGATTAATGTGTATACTAAGTTTCAAGTGTCTAGGATACTGGGAACATAGGTTAAAACGACCTCGAACATTCCAAACTTTTTGAAACACGTTTTACGACCGGTCAAGTTAAATAAAAGGTTGTAATAATAAAAATGAATCTATATATTATGAATCTTTGAATCTTATTGATTCATAATAGCAGGTGCAGTTTTTATATTTCATATAAAAAATTCCGTTTTTAATGTGTAACATGTTTCTGTTTTGAAGTAAAAACAAATTAATTAAAAGATTAAAATGTAATTATCAATATTGGTGGATGTGATCAGTGACCGGATATTTCAGCTTTAATAATCGCTGATGGATTCTTGAGCACAAAGTCATTTTCCATACAATGTCGTCGCAATAAAATGCGTATGGACAACCGAGTAGCCTATTGATGAAGGAATGCGTGGATAATAGCTGTCAAATGATAATAATAATTGCTCTAAGTCACGCAAAAGTAATTAATTCGAATTCCATGCCATCGCCAAAATTCAGTCGTTGATTATTACCAAAAGCCTTCATCTACTGTTCCCACAGCGCAAATCACTCGCAGTTTATTTTGTTTTTTCAATTTCCGTTTTAAATGAGACGTTATGAATGAACCGTCATCATTGGTTTTGGTACCGGAATGTTATTTTTTTTTGTAAACTGATACAAGAAAATTCAGTGTAAATTTACGAAAAGAAAACAAACTGTCATAACTGATTACATTATTATGAAAACGTAATTCGGTGTTTATCTTCGCGGTAGTATCGTTTAGTTCGATGTTAGTTTGTGTCATTTGGTTAATCGGTGTATATGTTACCAGCAATGCATAAAATCCAGGGATTCTATAGAATGCAAACCTGGTAGACTATGTATGAAACACCATTAGAATAGTTACGTTAAGGAAGAATATTAAGTTATATTAAATTAAGTCTTAAATTTGGACTGAAATGGTTTTTTAAAGAAAATGTTGTAAACTAACCTTAACTAACCGAAACAGTTGTATACTAGATGTCATTTCATACTATATCAAAAGAGGCTAGGCATTCTATGGAACGTCTGAATTATATACATTGCCAGTGACATACTTACACACCTAATGTGTTTTGAAACTTTTAAAGCTCAGGCCGTGGTTGGTCGGAATAACTATTGTTATTAACAAGTTTATTTTCAGACACAATTATGTTTCCGTGCTATATCAGGACTTACATACTACAGTAGTTTTTGAAGAGTCAGTTAAAAGTATTATAGCTGTACATTCGCGACCGAACATCTTCTTGGAATAAGTTTGAAATATCCAAAATCTGTTTTAAAGGACCGTTTTGGACGAAACTTGGGTCAAAGTGGCATATTGGTAATAAATCCCTCTAAGGATGTGTGTTCCATCATGGAGGTAGAACGTAGGACAAACATTTGACTTGGTTATTGAAGCTCATGGTCACCTTTGCCATTTTACTGCATTGCAAATCAGATAGCGGGAGTTCAGCGTAAACTAAGGTATTCTTTCCAAAACTGAAAGGAGACTTTACTGCACCCCTGGGTCACCACGAGGAGAAATCCACATCAACCCATACCTAAAGAAGCATAATGAAAAAAAAATACAAATTACTTAATATAAAAGGCCAGATTTATGGATGTATAACGATGCTTATACTCATGCATTTTCTTAACGCCGTTGTCAGAACGCCAATGGCTGCTTCGACCTCACTTCTTATTTTTATTTTAATTTAATTTAATTTAATTTAATTTTTGTTTTTTGTTTTATATTTGTTATATTTTATTGTATTTTTTGTGCCTCTTCTTTGAGTTGAGTCTGTAAGAACCAGACCTATTAATTGAAAATAGATGGAAAAACGATGCTTATTTATATTTTTTATTTTTTATATTTCATATTTTTTATATGCTTATTTATATTTTTTATTTACAATTAAATCGATCAAGAGATCGATAGTACCAAGTACAACAAAACAAATAAACCCTGCAATATGTTCAAAAATCAAGTAATAAAGGATTATAAAAGGAAAGGCATACCAGACAAGCCAATCCTACATCACAAGTCCAAGAAAACACACAAAGTTAATAATAAAAAAAGAATAACAAATACATAATTGGTATACAAATATCGCTATGTTATCAAAATCATGTAAACATTACATGTTTATAAAGAGCTCGATTAAATTTTTTTAACATGTTAATATTCTGACACTAATATCCCGATATTAATTTTTGTTTTGAAATTAGCCGAATGCTCTCATGGTGACCATTTGTTAATGTGAGATAAACCGTGGTTTCCGTTAAAACCAATAACTGTCGTAAAAACTGTTGGCCTAACAACTTAATTTGTTTATTGCTTGAACTCTATAACAATAAATATCTATAGGATGAATCTAAAGTGTTCTTATGCATTCATAGGCTATATGCTTATGTATGTACTAGAAGTAAAGTTATCAATAAAAACGGGAATATTTTCTCAATCATTGTTTTCATTTATGTTATCATGATCCACTGTGAATTTAAAAACATTTTTTTAATAATGAAACAATTAAAAAGCCGACTTCAATAAAACAAAACGATTGTGTCTCGATTATGGTGATTCCTTTTGGCATAGGCGTTTCAAAATTGTAGAGGACCGCTGGAGAAGAATTCCCAGTCGATGGTCAAAGTATTGTCCCAATCGGACAAGCGGTTTCTGAGTAATCACTGCATAATATTTGTTACTCGTGTTGTAATGAAAACTTAAGTTACGGTCAAGTTTTGGACAAACTTAAAGACCAAGTATAAGACTTAAACTATATAGTTTTATACTATACAATATTTTAAACTTTCTATTATAGTACTATAACTACAGTACTACTCTTGAAATTTAAAAGTTCTACTACTATAGATTAAGCTTTAAGATATGCCCACGTATTATACTAGTAACCAACCCGTCGACAATGACGGAAAACATTTTTCTTTCATTATGCAATTTATTGTTTTAACTCATGTTGTCTAGCCTACCTTCGGGGTGGTGAAACGTACGCTACCACATACTGTATATAGTGAGCTATCCATTACGCAGTTCATTATTGTGAACTTACAAATTTTACACACATTTTGATACTCTGAGTTGGAATTTTTTTTATATACTCATGTTTGTTTACATGAAACTACGCTTTTAATCCAATAGCAAGTGGTGTTTTTGCAACTTGTTGTCATGG
>JAQIWH010003544.1:0-19582 GCA_034695005.1 Cryptops parisi
CCGAAAACACTTCCATTTTGCAACTTCTGACAACGGTATCTGACTATATTTTAAGACTGTTTACAGTAGTTAAGCTCGATATTCACCTATAACAAAATAAAAACGTATGCATCAATGGAATGTAACTTCTGTTAGTTTTACTGCTTTCAAACTAAACAATCGATAGCAATGTCCAATAATGACCATAAGGTTGCACGATATAAGTTTTATTTTAAGTTATAGTTAGCCAAAATAAAAACCAATTATAGTATTAACCAATCAAAACCTATAAATCTTACAATAATAAAACAATAGTATTAGTACTATTATAACAGTACTGTTGTTACGTGAAACTTAGTAAACAAAATCATGATTAATTGACAATTCTACTACAACTAGCTGTATGCCCGTCAAAAATGACAGAAGGTAATTTATTTTATTCATAAACATTAAACCCCCTTTAAAACCTCGTGTTGCTTCGCAACATTCGTTCATTGTGTTTTGTTTATTCTTCTTTGTGTGCAATGTTTATTTCATCTCATTAGTCACTGCTCATGTTTGGGGTTAATGCTATTTGTGGTATGGTAATACACTTATTATGTTACTAGGAATTAACCCCATTGGTTGGTATGGTAACCACGAAGGGGGGGGTGTCTAAATCACTTACAGCTGTTCATTCTTGTAATTTGAATTTGCCTTACGTTATGCAGTTCATTGTTTTAAATCAAGTTAAATTTGCCTTACATTATGCATTTCATTGTTGTGTTACTGTCACTACCGTTACTAACATGTAATATGTGAATAACGCTGACGCAACTTAATAAACTTGGATGTTTATTATTACTAATGGTTGTACAACCAAATAAAAATTGATACAATAATTGAAGAGCATTTCCAAACGTCTTTAAGTCCATAAAATACAATTTTTCAGAAAAGGTTTTTTTTTTATTCACTTGCCCATAGACTTTGCATATAAACGTGGTTTTTGATAGTAGTTTTCAATAAGAAAATAATTTTTGAGTCTTGAAAATAAAATACTTGGAATCAGTGAATGCACAGGTAGTTGTCAGAGGCTCTTAACTCCAAAAAATGATCAAAAGTGGAGATAAGACGTGACGTTTTGGAAATAAGATCTTCAATTTTTAAAGGCAAGATGCTTCTACAACAGCTTCTCTGCAAGCCATCCATATTACGTAATGACGTTATTTTAGTTCATAAATGTAGGAATAAACCTACATAATCAATTGACTTCAAATCAATAAATACCTGTTTATTGCACCAAGAAAGTAAACATATAACAGTCGGTTACATTCGTCGGACAACTTAATGTTTGTCAAACTTCAGATAAAAACCACCATTAACCCAACAACATAAAACGAACCGTTCAGCATAAGCCAACACATGGGAGGTGAGTGATAGTTTGGACAGCAATCTTTGCTTAAGAAAAATCAGATATTGTGTTGGTCAGTGGCCGAACCGAACAATTCCCAAGGTTACAATCGGATGTTAGGAGAACAATTTGCTGCATCTTATATTTGCATATATATTTGCTATTTGCTGTACTGTACGATATTCTTGGTGGATACAATTACAGTATTTGCTTTAGAAAAATAATGTTCCATCCCATACATCAAGGTTTGTGAATATTCTTTATGAGCAGAACATTTAACATTCTTGCCTGGCCAACTTGTTTCCCAGATCTGAATCAGAGATAGAGATCTATGGGGATGTTCTTGTCAGATCCGTGTATGAAGATGGAAAACAGTTTCATTCAGTTCAGCATCTGAAATCCTGACAGCGTGGGAGGCGATTGACGATTTTATCTTATTTACACTTGTTGGTTGCTGCCAAATCGCATATTTCAAAGAATGGTGTATGGCTGACAAAGTATTAGAGCTACGCTTTGTAGTTGTTTCTGTGCTAAGTCTGAACTTATATACAGGCAAATTGGTGAGGTGTCATTGTACTCTTGTATTTCTTTGTTAACAAATTGTCTAAAACAGCCGTTACTCTGATGTTACTTTCTTTGTGTAGTAAACAAGTATTGATTTGAAGTCAATTGATTCTATTGGTTTACCAGGTGTTCGGAAGTTATGATCTTGTAATGCCTTGCACTGTAAATTACATACAGTAGCCTATATGTTACATGTAGCATATAGTTTACTATATAGTTTACTTGAGCCACCAACTAATGTTGAAAATCCATCAGAATAAACACTTAACACAAATCAACAAAAATATTTTTCTACGTGTTTGTTTCAAATACTTTTAAAATATGATTTGCAAACAAAAGCCCAGTACCACGCCAGGATAAAAGGTTGTACCAAATAATGAAGTCTTTTCTATTACATGTTTCTCATGAAGAGTCTATAAGTTTTTCATTTTAATTTGGAGATAATGTGGAAGTGCATTACAAACATTTTTTTAAAAAACTAATATTGTACTTTTAGAATCAGTTGTCGACTGATTCTCCAATCCGTGTGCGACTGTATTCTACCACTGTATCTATAATGTCGAAGTCACCTGCATAGCTATGATAACTTAATTATCTTGAGTTAATTTACCAATGCTATTAATTACGCAATTATAATGTCAGTAGATCTTCAATAGCTTTTCACTGAACAGAATTATTATCAATATAAAATGATAATCAAGAGTGTAACATCGATTATCCGGTCATAATTTTCTCTTTAAATATTTACATAATATATCAACATGATTAAATACATTAAGTGGTTAAGTAAATGTGCACGACGTATATCGTTTAAGCTATTGTAATGTAGAAAAAAATGTTAAATTTAAAATGAAATAAAATATAATTTATCGGATTATCCATTTATCTTATTAGTAACCCAGTTACAAAGTACACATTAACTTTCAAACTTTAAAATAAAAATGAGATAATTTCTGATAGGTTGATAACGATCACGGGATATCAAGCTCTTTAGTTTAACGATCGAAATTGAAACTCAGGTTTGTTTATATGCGAAGACTTTGGAAATTATTTGCAATATTTTTTTAAATTGTGCTTGCAAAATTATGGATTATTAAGTTAACAGTAACGTAATATTGACATTCTAGAGTAGTCGTTATCACATATGTTTAAAGTACAAAGTCCTTGTGAAGTTTTACATTTTTACAACTTTCATTCTATATACTATACATGATAAAATAAACCTCTTATAAAAAAGGGTAAATGAAAGAATTTATTTCAGTTATTAAAGTTACAGTTTAGGATAAGCATTATACACTTATTCTTGGGGATCGTTAATTTGTTTTTGTACTGTGATCACAGAACTGAACTCGGCTAATAACCACAAAAAATAATTTAACTTTTCTTTTCTGAAGCCATAGTCTGTAAAAACAAATACTAATAAACAGTTTAAAATTGTATAAAATAAATGTATCGCTCTCGGTAAATACTAAAGGCCACTAAATGTAATTTCTAACTTCCCAGATTTATTGGCATGTATAGACCGGAAGTTATGAAAATTTAAATAACTGCACAAAGACTTATATCATTAACATAAACAAAGTTTAGTTTGATTTATAAACCTAAATACTTTGAAGATTTTGAGTGCATAAAGATCTTGTTTACTCACTACCAAAGTATTGATAAAAAGTTATTTTTTAACATACTACTTATATTTAATGTATCATGCAACTGAATGACTCATGAAATATTTTCGTATGTTTTTCAATGTTTATCAAAACAGTTCACTACACGTGTTCAACAAGTTTTTATCCAGTTTATCAGTTTTTTATTCTTTACAAAACGTGTTGGATGTTGTAAACCCAATTAACGACAAAAAGTTTTACAATGCATTTAAAGTAACTACCCTGTTTACGTTTAAATAAAAATTCACTCTTCAGTGTAATCAACATTACTTCTATACGTATAGAAGTAATATTGGCGTAATACACATGCAACAAAAAACAACAAGTAAGCCAATTTAAGGCACACAAGGTAATTTAAGTGTATCCTTAACAACACACTATACACTGAGGATAATACAAAACAAATGAAAAACCAATTATGTAAAATCAAAAATCATTTATTATGAATTATACACGGAATAAAAACTATATTAATATCATGAAGTGATTTTCGTATATCTATTTGATACCCATTCATAAATATTTATTTCATGTCCTTTATATTTGATGACTTCAAGATTAGTGTGTCAATATGTCAGTCTAGTAATTAAATGTTTTACTGATCAACATTTGTATTCTCCTCTTCTAATGGAATCAAATAAACTTATAAACAAACTATAAATTATATACATTATCATTAAATGAATTTCACCAGAAGCAAAAGATTTTGCCAGAACATTGTTCATAACTTAATCGCAAGTTTCTGAAACAACTGGATAATTTTAATGACATTCAAAATAAAATTATATGTAAATTAAAACCTATTAAATTTTAGTATAATTTTAGTGTATGCAATCAAGATACGTAAAGAAGAAACAGTTCTTGTCGAATTAGTATATTTGATGACTTCAACATTAGGGTCTTTCAATATGTCAGTCTAGTAATTAAACGTTTTAAATAATAACTGATCAACATTTGTATTCCCCTCTTCTAGTCAAATCCAGTAAATTAAATTTGTAAACAAACAATACCTATATTATATTCATTACGATCGTTACATTGATTCCACCAGAAGCAAAAGATTTTGCCAGAATTTTTGCATTGTTCATATATCATAACCTAATGACAAGTTTCTGAAATAACTGGATAATTTTAATGACATTCAAAATAAAACCTATTAAATTTCAGTATAATTTCAGTGTAAATTATACGTAGTCAACATATGTACAGAAGCAAAAGATTCTTGTCAGAATAATGAACCTTATTGCGTCTTTCTCAACCAACTTTCATTTCATATTTTCACAATAAAAATATATACAAATACAGTACATATAAACCCATAAACATATGTACACTAAAACCTATTAAATGTCAGTATAATTTTTGCATATATTAGGTAGTCAACATATGTACAGAAGAAAAAGTTGTTGTCAGCAGAATATTAAACCTTATGGCGATTTTTTTTTCTCAACCAACTTTCGTTTCATAATTTCAATGACATTCACGATAAAAATATATATACAATATACATTAAAACCCATAGAAATATAATAATATAATTTTTACGAAAGAAACCTTTTAACATACGTCTATCCAAAATTCATCTGCTCCCCACATCTGCATCCTTTCCTTTGGCTCTGGCGCAAGTCAATAATTTAAAAGAAGGCGGTCTATATGGTATGGTTGTGACATAAGTAAACATGCCGTTTTCTTGCTCAAATTTCAAAACAACATTCTCCACCAATTCGAATAGAATACAATTCAACCTAACCACGACTGCTAAACAAATACAAACCTAACCCCAATTTTTTTAGGGTTGGTTTGTTTTATTAGGTGTTGGCAGACGTATTCCAGCCTCATGCCTATCTTTTTGGCACCCTGAAACCAAACACACGCTTCCCCATTTCACAATGGAACGGTCCAGTTACTAAGCAACTGTGATAGTGAAACAACGTTGATATAGGTAAGGTGCGGTTGCTTCATAGCACTGTATTCTTCCATTGAAAATTTTTACGACTTCAATTAATATAGAGAAAATTAAAACGTAATTGGTTTTGTTTTTATAAATAATAAAAATATTGAAAATCACGAAAAAAAAAACAACCATCGATAGTTTAAATATCGTATTTTTAGGAAGAAAAATCGCCCCCAGCATCGCTATCGTCGAGTTGTTAGCGCACACAAAAAAATAGATATATACATGTAGGCTATATTCACCTTATGGAAATGAATGACAATTTCCGTACGCTTTCAACTCACCACGAATTGTTGCGGTTCCTAGACGCAGGAGGAGTCAATAAACGTTACGCAGTTGTTGCACATGATGATGTATTAGTCGGAATTAACAAACATAAATATGAGAGGTGTGTGCAACATCAACATCATCATCATCATGTGGTGCCGTCATAACAACTGCAACTGCGCAGCTGCGGCGAAATGCTTTATATATATATATCTCTCTCTCATTTGGCGCTTGTGTAGGCGGATACGAAAGTGAAATTCACTTCAGAACACATTTATATTTTTGGCATTTAAAGTACAATGCCTGCATGATGAGTCAGAAAACGCCTATAAATTACACAAAGAAAAACCTTTGCTTGTATACAGAGGCGCCGGAAGGATTTTTTGTAAGATAGTGTTACACTGCATGTGTTACAGGTATCACAAGGAATTGACTTGGTTCTAAACAAGTTAAATATCCCATATGTTCTCTTTATATATTAACTTAACTTCAAACACTTGTGAGTTTGTGAGCTGGAAATTATACTGCCATCTACAGTCGTTTATGAGAATATACTGTATACCAAAGAATGCGTAAAACGAGAACCGCATAAGTCCTTCGCATAAATGCAAAAAAAAAAATCGCATATTAAATAAATAAATCAAATATCGTAGAAATCAAAAATAGAATCACTCAAAACTCACATAAATCAAACATCAAATTACTCCACGATCGCATAAATTTAAATTCGCATAAATCAAAAATATTTCGTATAAATCGAAACGTGCAGAAAACAAAAATGGAATCACTGAAAACATGCATAAATTGAATACCGATTTACTCGAAAAATTGCATCAATTTTAATTCGCATAAATTGAAACATGCAAAAAAAAAGGAAAAAGGATTTATTTTGTTTTGCATTATGTATGTAGCCTACATACAGTATATTTGTATAGGGTACATAAAAAATATGCTTAATCAAGCATTTTTAATGTACCGGTACTTGTTTTAAAATGTATTTTATTTTAATTTTTCACAATTACGTTGAAAAAAAATTTCATAATATAAATAAAGACTCAGATTGTTTTTTTCATTCCTTGTCTGACATAATCGTAATAATAATATAATGGTAATAATAATAGTAATATAATAAGTATCTGACATAATATAATGAAAATGGGGTTCATCATAACAACTTGAGCGTAAAAAATGTTATCCACGTATATCGATGCGAGTGTAAACATTCCCAACAACTTGAGTGTAAACATTTGACGTGCTACAGCACAGGCTACCTTCCAGTTATTTGATAATTTAACTACCAAAGTGGTGCACACCGCTTTTCACTTTACTTCGAAACTCATGTCATCTTCAATATTTGTCCATTTTCATTCATTATGGAAAAAAAAAGTAGTCATATAATTCGGTTATAATATTTTTTTTGACATTTTGTAAAAATTTGGATTTATTTCGGACATACAAAAATATCTATTAACTACTTCATTTTCTCTTACGGTCATTGCTGCCAGTACATAAATGATGTAGTTTCACATTCACTACAATTTTGTACGTTTGTTTTTAAAAGTTATATTCATCATCTTCATCTTCTTCGGTCTCGTTCGGTGGAGCAGAAGAACATAAATTCCACCATAATTTCCATCGCGTTCTTCCCTTGGAATGTTTACGCCAATAACGGATAGCCTTTTGGCCTTGGTTCAAAATATCTCGTCTTCCGGATTCCGATATCACCTTCCCACTTTTACGTTTCACTACAATCAGGCTTGGCATACCTGAATTAAATATGTCGAACCGCTCGGCCATTTTGCTGTTAAAATTATAATTATAAAAAAAAATTTTCCATATGTTTTACACATTCAGTTTCTATTAACTCTATAAAATTGCGCAAATGTTTTTAAAATTTTTACAAATGCAGTGTGAAAATTAACGTAGGGGCGTCGTTAGGGGTGGGCACCCTGGTCAGGAAGTAACATTATACCGAAACAGGATTACGGCATTTGTTTATGTTTTCCCATTTTTATATTAGATTCACGTGAGTTTGTGAGTGAGTGAGCTGGGAATTAAACGTATACTCCCATCTACAGTTGTTTATACTGTGTTTTCCAATGTACCAAAAAACTCGTAAGACGAGAACGGCATAAGGGGGAGGAGGTCCTTCGCATAAATCAAAACCCACATAAGTTTAATGTGAAAAAAAATCGCATATATAAATCGAAAATTGCAGAAATCAAAAATAAAATTGCTCAAAAGTCGTATAAATCAAATATCGAATCACTCAACGATCGCACAAATTTAATTTCGCGTTAATCAAAATTCGCATAAATCAAAAGTGCAGAAATCAAAAATGGAATAACTCAAAACACGCATTAATTGAATATCGAAATTACGCAGAGATTTCATAGAATTTAATTCGCATAAACCGAATTTTGGATGAATCGAAACATGCAGAATTCAAAAATGATATTTTTTTTTTTGAATTATGTATATACATACATCATCAAAATTATTTAATTACTTTAATAATTTTAAAATTATTCATCAACGTGATTGCTGCACCTACCAACCCATCATCACTTTCGGTAGTGACGTTTTCTTGTAAAACATTTCATTTCAACAAAAAATAAAAATTGGCATCTTCGAGAAAATATTCAACGATTGGAAGTCAGTACTTACAGATCTCAGATCTGTATGTGACAGAATGCTTAAAAAACATTTTAAACGTATTTGTTTTAAAATTAAGTGACATCAATAATGTTTGGAATATGTTGTATTCTGCATATTGAATAGGGTTTAGTTATTAGGCTAAATGCAACTGTTAAAATGTTAATGATAGGGTTTGGGCCTGTGCCCAGGGTCTTTTCATTACCCAGCGACGCCCCTAAACCAACGTACATTGGAGTCTAATACTAAAACTATTATAATGTTTGGCTATAATGATAATTTACTATTGAATATAGCAATATATTATAGTAAATGCAAAATGAAAGACTCAATGCATGTTACCCAAAATATTAACAGAACTCAAAACATGGTTAACTCATTTCATCAAAGTCATATGGAAAACAAAACAAACTACTATGTTGAAATTTGTCACTTGACTCTTTGACGACAAGACAATAGTAGGTCAAACAAGACAAACAACATCAAGACAAAAAGTGTGGGAAGATGTAAACGAAGATTAGGCAGAGTAAATGTAAAAGTGGCACTACAAGGAGTACAATTGAAGGGTTTCGGGCGATATAAAGGGTAAGCCACATTTTAAAATTGTTCAGGAGAGCCATTTTTTTCTGTTGAGAAACTCCACACAGTACCATATTGAAAAACAAGGTGATTCTCTATATTACGCTGCCATTTTCTGGAAAAACCAGGAAGTGGTCAAGTTACAAGCTAGAAACAGTACTGAGAAACAGTTTGATGTAAAAAACGTAATTTTTTTGAAAAAAGTGTGACTTATCATTATATTGTCAGGAGCCCTTTAATTTCATTTCAATTCAATTCAATGTAACAAAACATTGAATTTACACTGTTTTAGTCCAAAATTAAAGTATTAAAGCAGTGGCATGAATGCAATGTTCCATTCCATTATTCAAGAATGACTACAACTTTAAATAAAAATTATTTATAGTCGTGTCTACTGTCACAAACATTTTCACTTCAGGAAGTAGAATGATCATCAGTCATCACTGTGGCTGACCATTTTAAGTATTATATCATTTTATGACCAAAATTTTATTAAAATATATAAAAGGCAAGTTGTTCTATTTCTTCCTCTCTTGTTTGAATGTTTCCATGACAGTGAATAAAAACCCGCTAATAGCATACTTTCTCGTTGCATATGAGAAATTCGCATAAATCGAGGACTTCTCTTTGCTGTCCTTCATCATTGGATCACTGAACTGAACGAATCGATGTTTGTTCTTTAAATTTAACAACATTTATCTCAAGGTTGTGCAATAAAATTACGTCTGAGTCATAACAATTTTGTTCCACTATCATCGCAGTCCTTGAGTTGTATTGCATTTTTGTCTCTATGCGTGGTTTACAAAATATTGCATCACCAGCTGAGAAGATTATTATTACAAAATCAAAACGTTTCATGTAACTCATTTTGTAATATACAGGGTGAATCGTTTCACGTGACACGTTTACATATCATGAAGAAGTGATAAAGCAAATGTGTCGAACATGCATTGTTTGCGTATTTCATCGGACAAACACTGTCGTCCCAATGGCGCTATTTTCATCGACTTTTAAAATAATTTTCAAGGTCATTGCATTGTTACATCGAAAACCATGAGTCGTAACTACCAAGTCATATTTAGAAAGTTGTAGCTAATGATTCGTTTAGTCATAATCAGAACGCAGTGTCGTTTCATTTATTTACAAAAATACAACTGAAAAACAAACAAAACAGAAACAAACCTAAAATTTCCAGCAGAGATGTCGTGTAATGCAGTGTAGTGCATTCAACTACACTGCACTGCATTACACGACATCTCTGCTGGAAATGTTAGGTTTGTTTCTGTTTTGTTTGTTTTCCAGTTGTATTTTTGTAAATAAATAAAACGACACCGGATTCTGACGACCATTGGCTACAACTTCCCAAATATCACATGATAGCTACGACTCATGGTTTTCGATGAAACAACGCAATTATCTGATCTTGAAAATGTATTTCAAATAGTACCATTGGTAAACGACTTCTCATACTTAAACAATGTTTGTCCAACACCATTTGTTTATCACATGCTTTGTTTTTATATGTGGCTGTATCACGTCAAATGATTCACCCTGTATATATTTATATATAAATATGTAAGCCTGTATCAATATATAATTTAGCAAATTGAAGGAAAAAAAACAATAACAAAATATCAATCTATATTCAAAATTCAATTTGCCAATATATAATAATTAATTTTCCTCAACCCGGATATAACGTGGGTTGTACATCTTTCGGTATAACTTTTATGATCTCTGTTATAAATGTAATCAATCACCTGACAAATTCCCGATCATATTCGACCGCTAACCAGTCACCATGGTAACTACTCATATAAGCAAGCATCTTCTCTCGAGATTCATCACAGGAAAGGAAGATGATTTCGAACTTTGGATCCGGTTGTTTTTGAATTTCGTTATAAAAATTCCTCAATCGAATGCAAAACGACCGGCACGGCAAACACCAATGAGCTGAGTGGGAAAAATAAAGTCCTATTAAATCAATATCACTCATGATGATCTCTACTTCACTAGTGGTAATAGGTATAAAATCATTTCCACATTTTCGAATGACACCATGATTTAATATTTGCTCCATCGATGTAGATTAGCAGAAGAAGCAAAAATATTTTTTTAAAAAAAAGAATGAAATTTATAGCGTGTGATGGAATTTTTCAATTACGCCCAAAACCTAAATTAAGTGCAATGTAATGCATCGTGCAAATGATAATGCTTAGAAGATTATTAAAACATCTAGCTTTTATTATAGCAACGAGAATCAACTTTTTCTCTCAAACCAAACAAGAAAACAAGTTTTTTAATAAAAACTTAGTTTCTTGGTGAAACCTTTCATTGTTAAGTGTATCTTCGGATAAATCTGTTTTACACTCAACAATGAGCCTGTGGTAAATGTGGTAAATATGCGTAATACTGTATGTAATATATAAAGGGTTTCTGGGAATATAATGATAAGCCACGTTTTAAAAATTGTTCAGGAGAGCAATTGTTCGTTTTTCTGGAGAGAACTCCAGAAAAACGATGAAACAACGAACAAACGTTTAACGATGGTACCAACTAGCTATACAGCTATGTCCTTTGGCGCTCAGACATTATTGAAATTAGAAATACAGAAATGATAATGAGACGAGGATGATAAACATGGAACAAAAGAACTCTATGGAGTACCACAATGAGCAACAAGATGATTCTCTGTATTATGCTGCCATTTTCTGGAAATCGAGGAAGTGGTAAAGTAACAAACTGGAAACAGTACTGAGGAACAGTTCGATGTAAATATGTCATTTTTGGGAAAACCTTTTGGAAAATACGTTTTTTTTTTTGGCTAACCTAACCTGCAAAATAAACCCATAAAGTACAGTACAACCAAATAGCAAATTAGGTATGCGTCTCCGGACCTGTGTCGATTCCATACAAGTTTTCATAGAAGCGTCTCAGGCCAGGACTGGCCGACGGCTCTGATTGGCTCTTGCTTGCTTGTACTTGGTTATGAGTTTATTTTGCAGGTTAGGATAAGCAAAAATAAATCATACATTTAATACGCTTTTTTTCTTTTCCCCTAACCTAACCTGCAAAATAAACCCATAAGCAAGTAGCAACACAAGAGAGGTGGACGGGTGTCTAATCAAAAAGTACCATTAATTATTTTTGTTTTTAAACAGTATGTGGTGCATTGTTGAACGTGCTGTTGGCGATGTTGTGGAAACCATACTGTTAATAAAAACCATGGTATAAAGCTTTCCCAATGCTTTTTCTTTCGTCCGTCCAACCACCCAACTCAAAGTGAAGTTAACGAAAAAGTGGGTAAAAAAAATTAATTTATCCTATAAAAACGTTGACGTTCCAATTTTATAATACAACAATATACACTTTTTGAGAGTTGATGCAAAAATAAAAATCATATCATGACGTCACTATAAAACACTAACATTGTTGCTGTTGCGCCAACAAAAGTAGAAGTGGTTTTGTTTTATTTGCAAGGGGAGGGAGAACTATTACATCACCGAACAGTATTTTTTTCAATTTCAATACATAGTTGAGAGAGACTGCATGCACACAACAGAACCCAATACAATCCCACCGAGATCAATATTAGGACGTCAGATCTGCTAACGTCACCCATGACGACATAATTGCACCATGTGTGTGCCACACACTGCATCATCACTGTGGTAGCAGTGTTGCGAACGCATTTTCTGGATGTATCTTCATCTACTCGCACATGTCTTTGGTTGCCTGAAGTCAATTTCGCACGTGTAGTAAGTATTGTTTATTCCAACAGCATACCTGTTTTTTGCATTCTCTATTGTATATTATTATTATTATCGTCATCCATCCAACGTAGATGTGTTGCAAAAGCGTTGGGAGAGTTGTGTCAGGAGCGTAACAAGTGAAAATTGATTATTTCAATGCGTTTAAAGAGGTCAGGGTGAATAGAAAGACATGGAGAAAAAAAAACGTGAAGCCAACAAAACTATTGGATTTTTCCATCTACTGTGTTTACAAAACATTGCCTTTCTTTTGTCATTGTGGTCATAAATGAACTACGTGGTCATCCGTTGTTCTAAAATCTAAATCGTTCCACTAGTTGTACGAGTTCTTGGAACTGCAAGCTAAACAAACGCGGTATTTTTCCTTAGATGGCTTTTGTTTACATCGTAAGTGTTGATTCATAATAATACAAATGACTGCATAATCACGAGTTTATGATGTGACATTTGAATTAAAAATAACACTGAACGAGGTTTGCTGATGAGTTAAACAGGCTATTTTTTCATATAGAGTAAATTGTTCGAGTCATTGCGATGACATTTTTTTTCCAACTCTACTTTAATGCGACAAAAACGCTTATCAACAAACCGTTTATTATAATATGCACATTGAAACTTTAAATTTTACACGAACAACATACTAGTAATTAAAAATATTAAATATAATCTTAATATAGTTTTTGCACTTAAAACAACTCGATCGATACCAGATATTTGAGACGTTTTATACCATTAAAATTGCAAGTGTTAGTATAACAACTTAACAACTGATCGATCCATAACTTCAAGGTTACACATTAGAGTGCATTTATCTACAGAATATATTGCTATGATACAATAGGTATATACTGTATATATATATATATAAATATGTAAATGATAGAGTATACCTTGATATGTTTTCCTGTTTAAGAAGCAAATTTTGTTTGGTCTCGCTTTATAATGAAATGTGCTTAAAATCAACCCGTTTAAGATAATTTATTTTTGAAAACGTATTGAAAGTGTACTGTACATAAGATCAAAATTTGTATCTCAGAGAAAGGGATCGCACTGTGTTGCTATAGGCCTACAGTGTAAGTGTACAGCAGTATAGCTACTGTCGTATAGTTTGTCCTATAGTTTGTTATACCATGACATATTGTACAAAAATTAGAGTTTAGTATAATATGTCATGGTTACATACAATGTATATACAACATATGGTGTATCTGCAGAATATATAATAATATTACGATACAATAAGTCTGTATAAATTGTAAGTATGAACGATATATACAGACAAACATCTTCTACAGTTTAACACCCTGCTTAATACGTTTTCCCTCTTAAATATTGTTCGACCCACTCTTTGTATAATGTATTTAAAATTTACGTAATTTTAGATGTATAACATGTTGAGTTTTTTAAAAACATATTAAGCGGGTTCCACTGTACATAATCACAGTGCTATGAATTACAACAGTATGGCTACAGCCATACTGTTGTAATATACAGTAGTTTCGATACTAAATAATGCTAAACACTTAACCTACGCTAGTAAGTTTAACTAGTGAGCTCATCTAAGGTTATAGGAGACTAGTATTATATCAGAGTCAATTAATGATGGTGTGTTAGGATTTATAAATATAAAAAGAATATATCTTTTTGGAATAAACATTTTTAATTTTACATTAGTAACAAAAAGGTTAAGATAACGATAACTTTTAGCTTTTGCCACAGTATATATACAAAGTAGGCCTATATTATGCTCCAGTAGTTAACTAGTTTTAGTTGACTTCGTGTCAGTTCACTTACAATTTGCTTACTGAAAATTCTTTCATGCGTTTTAATCGTGCAACCAACAAATTCTTATGTTATATTGTGTACGAGCATAGAAATTCCAGTTGCCATGTTAGTTTCACTCTTTATAGCAAACAATACTTTTAAAAAAATGGAACTGTTCCAAACACAAGGAACATCCGCATAATACTGATTTCTTTAGTGAATTCATTTCCTATTTCCTTTCGGAAGGTGTTATATAGGACCTATCGCGCTTGATTAGTAAATAAGGCTAACTCGTTATATTTCACAAAGTTAGTGATAATAACCATTAACGGGTGTAATAACATCAGTTTCTGCGTTTATCGTCAAACTTAAATGTATTATTTTAACTTGGAGAAAACAAAGAAAACGTTACTATGACAACACTCTCTCAAACATTATACTCAACCTCGATATTACTGTATGTATTTTAATCTTGAAAATAGTGTCATAATTTTGTTAATCAATCTCTCCAATCGTCTTTTCCGTTTCTTGTTTGTTTTTTTTTCAAGGACACTTTCTTCTTAACTCTCTTGTCTCCATAACCCCCGCAAAGTGCGACTAGAAAAATAAAACCCAAGCACTCGAGTGTGGTTTTATTGTATGGAATTTCTTTTGGAAAACAAGAAACTCCTTCGCAAGAACGGAGCCGAATTTTACGAAGTGGATCCCAATGTGGTTTTGGAGAACGTCAATTTAGTGGCCTTCTACTTCTCCGCCGATTGGTGCACCACCAGCCAGATTCTAACCCCTTTGGTAGCCGACTCTTACAAAGCTCTCAAGGCGACTAATGAGCCCTTCGAAGTCATCTACGTGTCGTCTGACAACAGCGAAGATGAGATGAAGAATTTCATGATAGACGAGCATCCCAACTGGCTCGTCATCTCTTGTACGGATCACTCGGGTGTCAGGTATTACTTCAATACGATACCCATTTATCGTTTGCAACAGCCACTATGTGCCAATGTGTACTAATCCAACTCGGCATGCATGATATTCTTTTCATAATGTCAAACAGCAATAACTTTTTTGTTGCAACCAATTAGTTTAAATGTGCAACATTATTTAAACTTCTCTTGGATAATTAACAAAGATTTGAGAACAACAGTTGAAATAAATCATTGGTGCATCTTTAGAATTTAGACCAATTGGTGGCAACAAGTTATAGTTATTTGTTTATGAAATATGAGTAGATTTCAGAAACAAACATGTCGTCTGTCATGTACAGGAATACCAAGCTTTGCCCAGCATTTTTAAAGTTTTTGTTGGATAATTGTCAAAGGTTTGGAAACAAAAAAACAATGAACTCATTGATACACCTTTAAAATTTAGACCAGTGTTAAATTGATTGCAACAAGTTAAACTTATTATAGTATACGAAATGTGAGTAAATTTTAGAAGGAACCATGTTATGTACAGGAAATTCTCAATTTATGCTAATTCCTTAACTATGCAATCAATCTGCGACCAGAGAAGTTTGTCCAAACTTTTATTTGCGAGATGATTTCGCTATTATGAGATTTATTGTGGTTATTTCGTTATTATGTGATTTTGTGCTGAAGTTTTGCAACTTCATAGAATTTTCTATCGAAGTAATTCTCGATCACATAAATCACAATATGCAATTTTGTGCACAACATAACGGATTGCCTCATACAGTATTGGCATTTCATAGGAATATCAATATATGCGAAATTTTCTACAAAACATTCTACAAAAACATAACGTTCCCAAATTGAGAACACACCTCCTGTATTCCGTTTACACTGCATACCATTATGCTCTATAAAGGGCAATGTCCTCTACTATACATTCGTGGAATCTTGTGTACTAACAGCTGTTGCTCATGCTCATTAGGTATAACCTACCGAATGTATATATTCATAATGCACAAAATATGCGTTTTTAATTTGAGCTGGATTTCATTTCTTACAGAAAGGCCAGTAGTATTCTTGCAACCAACAAAATCCGGTTTAAATGTGAACTTCCCAATCAACAATAATGAACTTCGTGTCTTTAATTGCCCACATGCACAATACAGGGTGATTCTGAATGGTCTGTACAAATTTTGAGAATGCATGCCAGAAACCTGGACAAGCAGAAAATGTCCAGAAGTCGGAAATGTTTGCTTCTGAAGGTGGTTCGAAGTTTTCCTGTAGTAACAATGATGAAGAAAGCTAGGCGAGTATATTTTTATTTTAAATGAAATGGTCCAACGGGATCACACTAAGCAAAAATAAATTCATGTCATACATGATTTTCAGAAGAACAAGGTAATTAGAAATAAAAGATCAGTGGCGAGGAGTAGAAAAAACATACCAAATCCAGGAATAATGCAAATGCAATAAAAAGACGAAAGCTTGACATGAAAAAGACGAAAATTTGACATGATAATTTCACCAGCCAGTGTAGGCAAACTTCGATCCGTCGTAACTCCAGAAGCAAGCATTTCTGACCCCATATTTATGGGACATTTTGTGCTTGTCCCTAGAACTTATTTCCCAAGTCTGTACAAACCATTCAGAATCACCCTGTATAATAGCTAATATAAGCATAACTAATATCCTGCTGCAATTATAATGAAACGTCTCTAAGCGGATTACAGTTTTATGGAAAAGTAGAAGTCTTTCATAGAGGTGGTCCCTGAACGGAGAAAACTTTCAATCACCTCCCACCATCCGTTTGGGAGGTGGTTTTTTAGAGAAGTTTCACTATACAGTGAAATAAATAGTATACGTACAGGCATGTTCTGCGTCAATTGGTTTTTTCAAATGCCCCTTGAACAGTCAAGTTGATGATGTGTACACAATGTTCTTTGAATTCACATTAAATTTTTTTTAAATTACAATTACAATACTGTTTGTACTTTACTCATATTTTCACTTTTTTTGTAATTTTGTAGTGAGTTGGAAAGGCTGTATGAAGTGACTGGCTATCCCACTTTGATCTTCATCAACAAACTCACCATGAAAGTTGTGAGTGAATTACGTCCTCGAGAGAATCTTAGTCACAGGTTTATGCGGGCATTAAATCTTCATGAAGTTTCATAGAATGAAGGAAAGAGAAACCAAAAAACAGTAAAATTATTTTAAAAAATCATGGACTCGCACGTGTTCTCCGACCACACTTTCATCCCAAACATCGTCGAGAGCTATCTACGTGATGACAGTCTGTTGACATAAACAGAAAAATAAAAGCGACACAAAATGAAGAATCTCTTAACGGTGTTGATCCATGACGTGTTTCGCGTTTGGTGTTGTTAACTTACTAAATGGTGACAAAATGGCAAAAGTTGTGAATAATTGTACAATGATGTGCCAAGCATGAGATCTGATATCTTTGTTTTTTACAAAAAAGAAAGATATAATACTGTTAACTACTGTTAACTACTATTTACAACACGATGTTTTAATAGTGTTTCTGTTTTTCACTTGGCAAGGGTGCTGTCAACATTTTAGTTTCTTCAGTGTCGCGTAATTTACGAATTTCCCAAAGAAAACAAAATGCATTGTGTGACACTTCGAAGATCATTCCTAGTCTTTAATTTATACATTTAATCGTTGTTGCATTTTTATCAATATGGTGTTATAAAAAAATTTATATCTGCTCAAATTTTCCAGTGAAACCAAAAAATATCTTATATAGCTGACTGTTTAAAAACATTATTGTTTCGTTTCTTTGTCTCGTTTCTGTTTTAACAAATCATTCCAGTAATTGTTTGCGATGAAATATGTATGTTTATAACCAATATCTTGATAATAATGCAATAGAGTGTGTACGTGCCTTAAAAAAAAATCTTCAATGCCTTTTACGTTGATCTTTAGCATGCCAAATATTTCTAGAGTTTGTAAATAAATTTCCTACTTATATTTTTATTATGGACGTTACTGTTGTTGTTATATGTGATTGATTCCAATACAAAAACACGTTGGGAGTTTGTATAGTAAAACACGCTTGTGGTGCTGGTAGTTATTTTTAATTAACCTAAACAGTCTTGTCTGTGATGTCTGAGTATGTTTACTAGTTTAGGTTAGTTAAAAAAAAAGTGTTTTTGTTTTTTATCTTTCCCTTTAGTTCATCTGCAGTAGTTTTGTGAGTCTCAATTGTTGGCGGCTGTTGCATTTACTTTTTTTTACCTAACCTGACCCAGTGACTATGGGTATAGATAACAGTTAGGTTAGTTAAAAAAAAACAAAAGGCCTTTTCACCGCCACCTTCGCTGTCCAATATTAAAGACTCAAGAAACGCAGGTAAAGGGAAAGGTCTGATTTTTTAACTAACCTAAACTAGTATCCAAACCCATAGTTTAGGTTAGTTGAAAACGGCGACTACTAGCGCCACAAGCGTGTTTGCCTTGCAAATCCACAAGTAACCAAGTGTGTTTTTAAGAAGATAATTCAGTTATACCGAATTAAGGGTGGGGCAAATAAATGTCTCAATTTAATACGGAAATTCAATAAAACTATTAAAATAAACAATTTAAAAATATTGTTAAATAATAAATTTACAAATTAAAATAATGTAAAATAATAAATTAAATATAAAAAAAATGCTGAACTAGTAAATAACCCGTCAATTGACAAAGGTTTTATTATTTTCATTAAGCAATTTTAGCAGTTGCACATTTCCCTATTTCGCGTATAATATACACGTTTTGATACCAACAATGAGATTAAGTTTGCATTACTTTTAGTCTTAAAAACTATGAGAAAGCAGGTCTGGTCTTTTATATAGACAGTATAATAGTAAATAACCCGTCAAAAATGACGGGAAACTTATTTATTCATTTAGCTCATATTGCTGCGCAATATTCGTTAGTTATTATTTGCAATATTTGTTACAGTTAGAGTATTTATTTTTTATTTCGTTTCGTTTCGTTTCAGTTGTTTCTATAGAAACATAACTGGTGAGGAGGACGAGGAGGAAGATTTTGCATTTTATAATATAGACATAAAAGATA
>JAQIWH010003545.1:0-19581 GCA_034695005.1 Cryptops parisi
TACAACCTTGTGTTTAACTTGGCTTGACCGTTGTGTGTGTAGGTGCGTGCGTGTGTGTGTGTGTGTGTGTGTGTGTTTGTGTTTGTGAGCGCTTCAGCATCTTTGCAGCTTATTTAGACCAACTTTCCAGTATCCCAGAAAGGTAAAATTGTAAACGTAAGCACAGTCCGCAGTACATTCAATTCAATTAAATTTTGACGGATCAATGTTGTGTCAATTTCGAGAAAATGTCACGTGAAGATGAAAACAACCTTCAATTAAAGGGTTCCGTGCAGCGTAATGGTAAGCCACGTTTTTTTAAAATTGTTCACGAGAGCCGTTTTTCTGGTGAGAAATTCCATAGAGTACCATATTAAACAACGCTCTATCTATATTATGATGCTATTTTCTGGAAAACCCAGAAAGTGGTAAAGTAACAAACTAGAAACAGTGCTGAGGGACAGTTTGATGTAAAAATGTCAGTTTTTGAAAAAGTGTGGCTTACCGTTATGCTGCACGGAGCCCTTCAATTCAAGCATTGTTACGCCAAATCGGGCATTGTTATAAATGTATTCACATACATATTACTTACAGTATATAGTTTACTACATACAGTTTACCCGAGCAATCATTCATTGTTGTGAATCCGTTGGAATAAACACTTAACACAAATCAACAAAAAACTTTTTCGAATATGGCACTTTTAAAATTTGGTTTGAAAGTGAAAGCACAGTATCAAGCTAGGTTAAAAGGTTGTACTAAAAAACGAAGCTTTTTTCTTATTACTTGTTTTACTGGTGATGAATTATGTTTTTGAAAAAAACAAATACAAAAAAAATATCCACAGTCAACAGTCTGCATGATCTCGAAGTCCGCGTCGGATACGTCGACATCGCCATTCAGAACCGCACTAGCAAGTACCTACGTTTCACCAAAAATAATCTGTGCGCTGAATGGCTGAAGGATGAACAGAAGAAGGACACGTTGCACTTGACCTGCACGCAACCGTACGACGGACGTTTCGTTTCCGTTCAGTCCGTCCAGCCCTGTTCTCCCGGCATTTGCCCAAACGGCGATTTCCTCGTGTTGTGCGAAGTCCAGGTCTGGGGCTTCCTCGTCAATCCTGGTACCGGAAGTAAGTACGGACGAATACCGATGTTTCATTTTTTGCGATTAATGCAGCGTTAGCATTTGTATCAGAGTGAACATATCTGTAGATAGGCTACTCTCGGTTTATGAACGATCGCGATGACAAACGTCCATACAGATCTCGCGTTTTATTAAATTTTATTTTATTGTACGTCACGCACCGTATACAAACACTAAACCATAAGCACACGCACTTTTATTCCATAAAAATGCACAATAAATAAATACGTTGTACGTATAGCAAAACGAACTGTATAGACCATTTGATGTTTAGTGCGTGATTTTAATGCTTTAAAATGGCTGTTGCATATGATGCATATCGCAAAAGCTCAGGAAATGCAAGATAGATATAAATATGACGAACAAAACGTATCACGAACAACGTCGTGGAACGAGACTCGTTCGTGAACCGAGACTTGCCTGTACTTCAGTGCCGTCACTGGGGTTGTGATCACCCAGTGCGGTGATTCGTGGTGTCAACCCTTGATCAGCAGCCACGAAAACGTCTTTAGAAAAGTTTAGAAATACTAAATCACGTCATTGCATCATGTGATTTAATCACCGATTTACCATGAAGTTAATATAGTTTCTTCAAGTCTCTTAGGCGTAAAAGCTTGGCTCACATAAACTGCGGCGACTAGCTACAGCTTTGTAGTGCTTTCCTTCCGAGCACAGCGCATCGCTACACTTTTTGAAGGTTTTCCAGCACAAAGCCGCGTATAGCTACAGCTACTGTAACTGGCGAATACTAATGCGATTTAAAATAAAATATAAGTTCACATAGAACATCGATACACACACAGTAAGTAATTATTCGTATATTAATACGAATCAGTACATTTTAGCTGGGCTTGCAAAAATCTGTTAGCGAATGATTACAGAGATATTTTTATAAATATAAAAAAAGGGTGAATTTCTGCTGAGAAACACTGCACAAACATTTTATTGACCGACAGTCATTTCAGTGTTCTCCCATCGTCTGATGGTATCACCCCTGTGCGGTCCACACTCCCCGCACCACCACCCCTGGTGACGCCACTGCTGTATTCGTCAAACTTGATGAATTTGATTCGTTTTGAATCGTTTATTTGTTTTTGACCTCTTTTATTTAACTTATTCTGAGGTGGAAATGGTTCAACATCTTTGAGCTCTTTTTGGTAGGTCCCGAAGACCTACAGAGCCGAAATATTGAACATAGGTTGGGGTCGTGGAACATTTTGCTGTATCCAATTGAGACGGATCAATGTGTTCCGTCAAGGTGGCTTCTACATTTCAAGGTGGCTTAAAATGTAGGTATATCGTCAGCAACACATTTCGAGAAAAAAGTAATTCTTCGTGTGACAAAATCTCAAAATTGATTCGCTAGCGAGCCGTTCCAATTTGATACAACAAAATGTCTGACAACCCCAGCCTATGTTCAAAATTTCAGCTTTGTCAGTCGTCGGGAACCTATCCCCCAAAAAAACTAGTTCGACTACTAGTAGTTTATTTATTTAGCTTAATACCAAAATACAAGTGGTTTGTATGATATAAAGTAAATTAAACTCAATATAAAGAAAAAAACAACAAGAGATAACGTACAATTTAAGAAAATAAAACGTGGTTTGTGAGTAGTTTTTTGAAGTGAATATAAATGCTGCTGCAGTTTCTAGAGAAACATTTGAATGTAGCAGATTGGTTGGGGGGGGGGAAGTGAATTTTATGCTTGATAGGTATTAAAAGGGTATCTAGATTTTAAAAGGATATCTATGAGTTGCTCATTGAGTTGCTCTTGTTTCTTGAAATTTGTGACTATTATCTTTTTGTACTATAAATTATCTATGTGGTGACGCAAAGGATGTTCACGCTTGAAAATAAATCTCTGAATTTTTTCTTAGGGAGAAATGTTGCCTTATTGCAGCCAGCCAAAACCAGTTCCCTTGACTATCTTTCTCACGCTCAAAACCTGGTCAACGGATTGTCTTTCGGCGATGACGCTTTCGGAACATGTATAGTGTATAATCGACTTTTTATCATTAATCTCCTTACAACTTATCTAAATAACATGTTGCTCTCTTACAGCCACGAACAATAATGATGTTAACCCTTATGTTCAAATCGACCTATGGCAGCAGTACATGATTGACGAAATAGTCATTTTGGGAATCATGACACCTTATGAACGTCAGTATACGTAAATCGTGAGTCGTTGTGCAAGGTAGTTCTCGTTTAACGTAAAATATCTACGCAAAAAAATAGTAGTTTGAACGTAACTTCTCGCGCTGGGCTAGGTGAGAAGTAGAGCGATGCTTAATTACAATGGGTTGAATATAATTGTCTTACAAACAAACGTGAATATGTATTAATACTGTATACAGTATTGTGTGGAAACAAAGTCGACAAACATGAGCGAGTAGCAAAATGCAATTCGAGTGGCCCGGTTAACGACAACTGATATCGGTAGTTGTAAACCATATTTAAATCAAACTCCCCCCCCCCGCACCAGCGTTAAAGGAGAACTACCAGTAAGACCAATCCCCAGTTCAGCGCTGTTCATTCGTTGTTGAGACCGTTTAGTGCTAACCGGAAATAAGACGAGAATCTATTTCCCCATAAAAATGAAATTCATTCATTCACAAAGTCCAGAAAGCTAAATCAATATTAGATGACGAGTAATACAAATGAATAAATTAAAATAGTTAACATTCGTAAACTACATTTAATTATGAAACACAATGAACATAAACTACAGTACAATCTATAATCCGACGTATATTGGACCAGCGGGTGTCGGATTACTAAATTTTGGAAACAGCTCCATTGTTTATTAACACGTCACCAATTTAGCAAAACTAATCACACAACATAGGTGAGGTGTCGGCCTAGAAAGACTTTACTGTAATTGTGTTATGTACAATAGTTACAAATGGCTTTAAATCGCTTAGTCTATGCAGATCTAACCCGAACGTACGTTTACAGTCCATAAATTTAGCGTTAAGCGTAAGATCACATTTTTTTAGCGTAGGTAGATATGTACTTGTTTTTTACGAAAACACCGACTGTCCGTACGACTGTGTTATTTGGCCCTCAGACCTTATTTATTTTATTTTATTTTATTATTATGCATCCCAGATAAGCACAAATCGAAAAGTACAGAAACGATGATAAAGATGGAATAGTGTTTCATAAAGCAGGAGGAAACGGGAGAAGCCCGAGAAAACCTGCCCTCGTGGTGTCAGACCCCAAACTGAACCCAAATGGCACGAATGGAAGGCGAAACCAGGACCTCTCGCACCAGAGATGGAATGCTCTGACCACCAGGCCATCACAGGCCCCCCCCCCCAACAGTAGGTTAATATAGAATAAAACCAGCGATATAGTGAAATAAAGCTAATCGAACAGCGTGAACACTGGGGAATTGTTTTGTACTTCGTGCAAATATTATTATTTTTCGTCACTAATTTTTCTCATTGCAAAAAAAAATGTAGATCGAAACCACGATTTCTTGATTCTTGTCGGAAACAACGCAGTCATCCAAAATGGCTTATTCACTGATGGCAAGACGTGCGGATCGTCCTACGACACGTATCATGATTCTCGTCCAGTCAGATTTAAATGTTCGCCACCCTTGCTTGGACGACGAGTCACATACCAGATACAGAAACTGTGTACGTATTCTAAGTCCAAATGCAGAGAACGTCACAACATCCTTACGCTGAACGAAATTTGGGTGTTCGGAACACTCGCAAACGTCGATCCGTACGGTAAGCACTGCCAAAATACAGTCGAGCCTCCTATAACGAGCTACAACATATATTTTCAACAACGAGCAGTTTCACAAAATTTCATATCATACAACAAGTAAAACTACCACATAGAGACGCCGGTTTTAATCGACCGTTTTTGCAGGGTGTCTCTGTGTATAATATTTTCTCACACAATGAAGTTTTCGTTATTTTTTTCGAATTAGTGAATTCACTAATAATAAACTGTGTAAGTAAAAGTGACGGAAAACTAGTAAGTGATAGATAGGGAAAATGCCTCACCGTTGAAATTGAAAGAGCGATTATAAGAAAATTGGCAAAAGGTGCGAAAGTGAGTGAGCTTTGTACATCATACGGACTATTACAATATTTACGGTCATTATTGAAACCTATAAAATAAAATTTTATAAAATAATATTTTTATTTATGATAGATAGCTTGTCAAAAAGGCAATTTTTTGTACGAATTAGGGTAAAGTTTTGTAAAGTTCATGCAACGAGGGTTTCCCACGAACAAGAATTGTCCGCATGAATTAAACTCGTTGTATGGGGATCGACTGTATTTCACGCTACATTGTAGTTTAACATCGCTAAACTAAACAAGACCGACCCACAGTTTACCCACCAAAAAGTTGGTGAACTTCCCTTGGTAAACTTCCATAATAAGAAACAAATAACCTATACCTCGTATCCTCACAAACGTTTGAACATTTGGAGCAATCAGTTAAAGCCACAGAAATATTATCACCTCTATAGTTGAATGCATTTACAACATTTACCGCACATCTGAATACCCTGCTTGTTAAAAAATTGCCTCAATATATCCAAAACTCGAACACAAGAGTTTACTAAATCCACCAAGTCTCACAGATCTATTGCCACATTTCCTTATATTTCAAAATTTGCAGATGAAATATAAGGAAGATTGTAAAACATTGAAAGATTGGAAGATTCTTCTTGTTGGAAGATTTCAAAAACATTGTACATCAAACTACACACCACAACTCATATTGTACTACACCTAAAAATATCAGCATATGATATCTAACTAAAAATCAATGATCAAATCAATGATTCCGAATCCAATTAATAAGCAAATTCATCTTGCAACCAGAGACATAGCCAAAGCATACGACACATTATCTCAAAATGCCGTTATAAGCAATTTCATTACCCTCGGGATTTCTATGATCTCAATAAGGCTTTTACATAAAACTTTTTATCTGCATAAATCTTTTCATCTCACAAATAGATATTTTCAAATAGCAAATCATGCCAAAACTAAAACACCATCACAAAATGGTGTAATTCAAGGTTCCTTCTTATCCACCACCCTTTTTTTTGCTTCCATGAAATTCGTAAATTTTTTAAATTTTTTTATTTTTATATATTTCGGTCAAAATGACCATTAGTACCAAATACAAAGTAATAAAACTACAAATTAATACAATAAAAAAGTAACCAAAAAAATACATAAATGTTATGACACATAACCAACCATACAAGCAATTACAAAATTGTTAATAATATAGTAAATAAACTACTGTACATGTCTTAGATATCACCTCAACTCTTTATTCGTATGGGAATGACAATGTCTTGATGATTCAATATAAGCCGTACCTTCACCATATAACTGACTATCAACTTGATAAAAGGTTTAGAAAGATTGCCAGACTGGTATACAGAGAGCAAAACATGCAACTCAACCCCCTGAAAACTAAAAAAAGTCTATTTTCCCATAATAAATTAAACAGAAAATTTTATTAGGTATTATTTTTTACACTAATAGGGGGTTTGCTAATTAAGCAGAATTACTAATCAATAAGCTCCATAAAAACATTTTCATTGTAAAAAAAATTAGATCAATCTTTTTTACAATGAAAATATTTTATGGAGTTTATAAAAATAAATGATATCATGGTCGCACAATTTTAATACCGGAATAAACGTTTAACCGTTGCACATATTATCCTTATCCGAACCCTTTATATACTTGATACTCACGTTATACCTCTATTTCAAGCAAGCTCAAATCATTAAAAATTCTAACAATTCCCAAATTAATTTCATATCACCAGATAAAAGAAATAATACACAACGATTCTCACTCGTTACATCATAGCTCTAAATACTATAATAACAATGGGCGCACTAGAAACATGTTTTAAATTTAAAATAAAAAACATAAAATATACATTTTTATAGAAACAACAGTGGCTTCACACAAACCAGCCGTTCAAAGCAGTATGTGGCAACACAACGTTGCTAAACTAGCTGTCGATGACGATACAACTATTCCGGATTCGTGGAAAGATTCCGGATGCGCCAGGACGGACGGTATAAAATTTTAGTAACTATCCCAACGGAAAGTTCTTTAGAGTCTTCCATTAAAACGAGTTATACCAATGACAATAAGCAAAGTAAATTTTACCACTCATCGTTTCGCCCAAAATTAGACACCCGCGCAAAGTTTTCAAAAACGAGAAAATATTATACTGCACTTACATTGCTTTCATTTTTCATTCCTTCGTCATCTTAATGTACTCTTCTAATCTTCAACGTTTTGTAGTTAACGATCCTCTGCCATGGTGGCGAGTCGACCTCGAAGTACAATTCCATGTCATTTCCGTGGATCTCTATACGCTTCCATCTGGAAAAGTTGGTAATTTAATTTATTTTGTTCTCGCAAAAATAGTTAAAATGAAAATTTGGTGCTTTACATTGATAACATGCACTTCAAAAACGAAAAAAAAAATACAACTTTGTTTTAAAAAATAGTGTCCGAAAGGCTACAACAAAAGCGCACCGTTTAAACGAAATTTGATTTTCAAATCAAATAAAATTAGCAGTATCGGTACAGGGTGTGCATAAATTACCTTTCCCATAACGTTTCTTAATAACACAAACGAAAATAGGATAAATGAAAGTTTTTCAGATTATGTTCACTATCTGTGAATGTTGTTTCCCCCGTACGTATTTGTACATGTAGGAGGCGTGCGTGTCGTACAAACGTGTAATTATTAAAAATGGCGATTTCCTCAGGAGAGAGCTCAATGCGTTGCGTTGCATTGAGTAAAAATCAGGCACACAAGTTCGACATGTGGTATGACAAGTAAAGTACTATGCACGTTGCACGTATAGTAGGCTTACTTAGTGGACATTGTTCATATTTCGTTCTAAAACCTCTTTGCATACCTGCACCTGATTTTGGCTTACGTTAATCCTTTGGATTCACAACGTATACGATGTAACGGATTGATCTCCATAGTGGGGTGCGGAGAAACTATCCATGGTGGTGCGCAAACAATAGATGATTTCTATATATTCTTTTTACAGAGAGTTTATTTTATTTCTTATAAACTCTTGTTATCAAGATTGTAAACTATAATCACTTATAAACTCATGTTACATATATCAGGAGGTGCGTGGCCTTTGGTTCCACTAACTTAGGAGTGCGAGTTCAAAAAGGTTTGGAGACCGCATTGTGATTCTTCTTGAGGAGTCACCATATGAGTCCAGGACCGTAGCCAGGGGGAGGACCTAGGAAGCTCGAGCCCTCCCCAAAATCTTTTTCAAGACAGGGAACTTAACACTTCATGTCATAAAATTTTTTCTTCAATTTCCATGATTTTTTCGTGTTTGCCCCCCCCCCCCGAAAAACAATTCTGGTTATAGGCCTGTATCATGGGTCATTTATAAACTTATTTTTAATAAGTTTTTTGTGCTCGTTCGTTCCCAGGAACGCTACTTACATTTAAAAATAAACAATAATTACACCTTTATGCGACACATGCTACATACATATACAAACCCGTGCGGAAAAACAACTTTCACAGATGGTGAGCATAATGTAGAAAACTGTTTCATTCCCCTAACTATCTTTCTTTTTGTGTTATTAAAAAACGAAATAAGAAAGTAATTTATTTATTTACTGTTAAAACGCTCATGACAAGCAAATTGGACAATACACACAAGAAAAAAACGAGAAAAAAACAAAAACAAACAAACAAAAAACAATATGTCATGTGCTTAAAATAAAAAGTTTCAACGTAGAATTAAAATGTCTACACTTGATCTGACAAGATACTCGGGAACACTGAAAATAGAAGAACGAATCTTAAAAGGTAAATCGTTCCAATCCTTCAGGGATGTAAAAGGGAATCGTTTTAATAAAGATGGTGCTGTTGGACAGGACACTTCAAACTTTTATCTTCTACAAGATCTTATTGCGGTGTCTGATAAAAAGAAGGTTTTTACAAAATAAAAAGGATGATTAACATCACGATTTGTGTACACCCTGTATTTATTTTTAGAACATAATTAAAACAATTAATCAGGCATACGAGAACAATATAAACACGTTCTTTGACCCCTGAAAGAATTACAACGTTACAACGTCGAGATGTACTTATCAACGATTAAGCTGTTAAAATAGTTAGTATCGGTTACCACAATTTGCAGGTGCCATCCACGATTTCGAAATCCGAGTCGGCATGAACGACATAGCCAAGTTCAACCCGTTCGTTCGCTTCAAATTCAATACCGTCTGCTACCGAGCTCGCAAACAGGAGATATTGACGGGTGGCCGACATCGATTCGAATGCAAACGTCCATTGCTAGGCCAGTTCGTCAGCGTTCAGATCATCCATTTCTGTTCCAATCTCAAAGTCTGCGCCACCAACGATTTCAACGTCCTCTTTCTGTGCGAAGTCGTCGTAAATGGCCACCGCATCGAATATAAATCTCAATCGTACGGTACGTGGCGCACCTTGACGAAACTGCCGAATCATCCCGGTTGTTTCTACGATAAATAAATAAATTGATTAATTAAAATAAATATCACAATTTTACCCTGGTGTAAAAGGGCGTTACGTAAGATTTTTTGTCAAAAACGACCTAAAAGAATCTTCGAATGTGCTAGGTGCAATTCTGCCTTCTTAACTAACGCATAATTTTGAGCAAAACAACAATAAGTGCAAGAAGTGTGAAGTAGCCCATAGACAACAAGGCTAGTTCAGATTTTCACATGCGTTTTCCTCGAAATTGTAAAAATGTTACTTCCCCTTAAGGGTGTAAAACACCCTTATGCACTTGATTCTTCAATTATCACCAGCAAAATATAATTTATGGAAAACATTTTTTTTCGGCGTTTCGCCTTTTTTCCCAGAGGCTTCGTCATGTATAAAAAACACAAAGAAGAAACACAAACACTTCGTCATAGTAAAAAAAAGAGAGTGCGAGAGACGGGTGAATTATTCACATACCCTTCTCGAGTAAATCTTCTCTTTTTTAATCCTACTTCCTACCTGACGAAGTATCTAGGAGGGAGGCAGAACGCCGTGAGGGTATAAAAAAAATTAAGTATCCACCTGGTCAGTGAGATGAAAGCCTTTAAGAATCTTTTATTGGTCATACATTAATAAAGAAATCAAGTTCAGAATCTTACGATTTGAATTCTTCTTTTTTTTTTTTAGAACGTGTCGGCGAAGAGCCCTATTGGGTCTTTCTAAGCCAAGGCCATTATCCGATGCTGACCCAGACCGGAACGCGACAAAGCTCCACGTGGTTTCCAATGGTCAGCTCGGACCTGACCACAGACGGAAACATTAGCTTGCAGTTGAGAGTCGACTCGACATATCAATGCTCGCATACCGATCGTAGGCCTTGACAGTATAACTTTATTTTAAACATAAATGATATTACTGACTGCACTTATTTCCAAACCGACAGCTCGACCCAAAAACGATCCTCAACCGTGGTGGCAAGCGCACATAGGCGAACGATGTCACGTCAGCAGTGTGAGCATCTACAACCGAGGAGAAGAAAACCAATGTCAGTACAGTCGACTCGTTTAATTTGTGAAGGCACAATCTTCATTGTGGGGAAAAGTCGTTGTGCGAAACAGCATTTTACCCTACCTATAGAATGCCTCGTGCAAAATTCCCAATCTCCCTCTTGAGTCTTGATACACTTTCTATGTTTATCAGGGAACCCGCTGCGAAACAGTTGGAATACAATGTATAGAATCTAGTAGGGACTCTTTACAATGCCAAGTGTGGTTTAGGACTGTCTGCATGACATTATCATTGGAACAGGTGTCCTTAGATCCGGCTTTGTCTCACGAGTGCTACTAATACTTCTTTTAAAAAACTGAACAACAGCACGTTTTGAGATAGAATTGTTCACAGAGACAGTTATTACAAAAGTTGACAAGTGACAGAGACTATTAGTTCTCTATTAGTTGAATTAACAGCAATTTCCACTCACTCGTTGTGTTGCACTAGTACCTCGTTATAGGAGACTCGAATGTGTATACCATTTGTTAAATTCAGTTCAAATTGATGAACTGGTGATGGATTGGTTTAATCTTTCCGTGTATTCCCATCGCAAAAAGTACACTGTCGCCTTTTTTCCCGCAGGGCGGCTGAGAGAATACGAAATTCGCGTCGGCGACGACGACATTTCGACGATGCCACCCAGTTTCATTTTTGACGGCAACCAGCTCTGTGGAACCACCGTCGACCGAGTGGGATCTCAAGGATGGGTGCACACGACGTGTCCGCCTTACCTTACCGGAATTTACGTCACCATCCAGATTACCGAGGACTGTTTGCAAGACTACACGTGCATCTACGACCACAACAACGTCCTCAGCATGTGCGAAGTACAGATACGAGGAATGTACGCAAGAGAATTCCCGCCCGATTACCGTACGTTACGTTTAGGAATAGATGAACGTGACCGTCGAGGTCACGTTCTGCGAAAAACCTCGCGTCAATCGAATAGCAGAATCGCATATATCGTACTCCCATAAAATTGACGAGTTGACTGTACAGGCAACTTCATAAACAAATACATTAAAAATGTTTTTGAGCATACTCTTTATATACTGTCAGTATAATATACAGATATAATGTATGTACGGTACTACAAGTACATACGTCATGCAAATTTTGATTTCGATTTATGCGAATTAAAATTTACGCGATCGTTCAGTAATTCGATATTCAATTCATGCGAGCTTTGAGTAATTCCATTTTTGATTTCTGCACGTTTCGAATTATGCGTTTCGAATTACGATTTTGATTCATGCGAAATTCAAATTTATAATAATAATAATAATAAGTTTATTGCATTCAATTTGAATAATTTGACAAAACAAAACACTTAAATACACACATAAGACACTAGCTTAAAAAAATTTAAACAAATCAAAGAAATTTTTACAATGAACACAAAGCTTTCAAAGGAAATGGGAAGGGTTGATAAAAAAAGCGCTGTTGTAAGTAATATATATAGTAAAGTATATATTGTATAGTAAATAGTTAGTTGTAAGTAATATATTTTTTAATTTTGATTTGTTCAAGTTAAAAAAGTTCGAACTCCAATAAATTCTTAATTTATTGAGGTATTTCGTTATTATGCAATTTTTTTTGTACGGTCGTGCACGAGTAATTGAATCGTTGAATGTTTTGTCAATTTATGGCAATATTGATAGACGCGATTTTTCGATTTATTTATTTATTTATTCGTTTGCATAAATAAATCAGCACTCAAATCGCCAACATGGACAAGAACAACCAAATCTAAAACAACATTTATGCAATGTGAGGTTTGTACGAAACGAATTCGCATCAATCGAGATCAAAATTTTAAATTTATTTTCAACTCTATATTGATAACACGCAGCTTTGAAATGCAATATTGCAAACGCTAAACGGGTCGTGAAATGGGTCGTTGTACACCCCCTAGATGGTTACATTATACCACGTCATCTTGGTAGTTTTCGATAACACGTCCGATATTCCGATAACTACCCTATTTTGCAACCCCATTAGTGTATTTCCATTATTCTCTATCTAAATGGATTCCAGCTTAAATGTGTGTAAGATGACGTTGTATCACCATCCAATTGCAACGGAGTGTAAATTTGCATTTGTAGAAGGCACTAGGTCGAAACGGGGTGAAACTCGTGTAGCAGTTTAAGGGAGGGGGTAGAAAAAAAATACAAAACACGGTCGTTTTTGTTGGTGATTCTAATCTCGAGAAACGACATCTGGAGGCAAGACGAGCGAGCAAACGTGGGCGTCGGCAAGGAACGTAAAGCCATGTTCACTCTTTTAGTTCCGGGGTGCGAGCGTAGTGAGGCGTTTCTTTTGCCACAGATCACTGCTGCCACGACTGGGTTGTCGGCGTCGATGTTTCGGATTATCCTACCTCCCACGCAATCTTGCTCACGCTTCGGATAGACAAATACAAACGTAGAGAGAGCTAGCGCCACCCAACGGCTACTGTCATAACGCTCGGTAAGTAAGTAACGTTGTGGTAGCGGTGGATTTATTTCCTATTTTTTTGTGACCATCGTTTTTAAGAACTTGATATCTATTCAATTTTGGGGGGAAATATATTGAATTATTCTATCACAGTATGAATAGATAGTAGGGATAAAATATTGACATGATTAACCATATAAATTTCATGGGAATTCAATATAAAATCACTTGCCGATGGAATTGGATTGGTCTATTTTATTAAGGTGTGGCGATGTTGGAAACACGTGTTTCTGTGTTGTTTTTTTTATCATTTATTCATTGTCACACTGAATGCGATTTATAAAACAAAATACATGTAGACATACTGTACTTGTATATAGGCTTCCTGTCACACACAATTTTGGTGTGACAAGTCGACCAATTTGTGCAGAGCTGTGACGACATCTTCTTGCCCAAACTCAGTTGAGCAAGAATCTGACAAGTTAACAATTTACTCGACTTGCCACAAGAAAAATTGTGTATTACAGCAGGCCTTATAAGCTGTCATTTTAATTAACTTAATAGATTAAATGTCTGGTTTGCGTCGATAGATAAAATGAATGATAGCGCCATGACGCGGTTAATGCTTACAATTTCATGTGAACCCTTGTTGAGAATGTCAACGTCTTAAACACAGATATAACTTTTAATGACAATATTTTTTCACGAAACTGTGAAAAACTTGAAAAACGTTTTTCAATTATTGAGACGAGCGAAGCGAGTATCTCTATCTCAGTTGTACCAAAAGTGGCATTTGGCTGAATCCTGTGATCCCTTTTTCTCAAAAACTACAATAGCTTGGAAGATGAAATTTCGCACACTTGCGTAAAAAAGGGTGCATTCTCGATCGAAGACTAAAAAACGGGTCTACGGGTCTAAAATTATGCCTACTCTTATGCAGCAATTTTGCACTCAATAACTTTAATGGATCTTTTTTTAAGTGCGCGAGTCCAAATAAAGCTCGGTTTTTTGCTGGTAAATTTTAATTGTTGGAGAATTTTATTGATTCGTGTATGATAAATTATATACAGTTAAATTTGTCATAAATCTGATATTTTTCATACTCTTATATGCGATAAATATTTTAGTATTATTTTAGTAATATAATATGTTTGAAATACATCCTATTTTATTTTTCAATCAATAACAGTACGTAAAGCTTGATCAACTTTTTGAAAAAAAATTGTTATTAATAAAGTAGATAAAATTATACTAGTTAATGGCTTCGGATGTCGACGTGATGACTTGTTTTATTGTTAAATTTACCGTTTGACTGGGGACGAAGAAACATAATGACAAGACAAACATAGAAACGCACAATGGAATAAATTAAAAATATAAGATAAAACAAACGAATGATAAACGTGATGACTTAATTAACATGTGCAAATTAAGTAAAATTTATATTAACAAATATCTATTTACAAATCAGCTTATTTATTACTTTTTCTGCATTTGCTAATAGAAGGGCTAAATGATACGATTTAATACCGAACTCGGTGCGAATTGAATGTTTGTTGGTGGGTAAAAGAAATCACAGAAGTCGTTATTAGAATTCTAGGTACGTTTTCTCTACGGGAGGTTAGTTCACTTAGAATTGGACGTGCTCTTAGCTTCGGTTGTAATAGCTCACGTTGTCGTCTGACCACGTGACGTGTGTGTATGGGGGGTGGAAAAAAAAGGGGAGTGCATTTTTGACGTCCATTTCGTGAAGGAAAAGAAAAGGAAACAAAACCGGTGTTGTTTTGTCGCTTTTTCCACGGGACAGGTGGATAATTTGTCGGTATGGATTTTTACTTACGAATCCATTATTAGAAAATGCCATCGGTTCAGCCTCTTCTTTTTTTTCATATTATTATTTTTTTTTTCAGTCGATCGATTGTACCAGTACGTCAGTTTGACGATGCAGGTCATCGATTGGCTAGTAGCAGCTAGGGGCAGAAGAGACACAAGAACTGGTAATGGTAATTAAGAGAAGGGGGAGAAGAAACACCCGTTAACGACGATTCAAGTTGGGAATGTCGCCTTAAATAAAGGCTGGTTGCAGATGCTTGCCCGAAAGGATTGTCGTGTTTGGAATTTAATGGACATTGTTTGTCCGGAATTTCCGACTTTGCACCACCAAATTACTGGACGCTTTTGTGGTTCGATTGATCGGTTTGACGTAATCGGCCTCGAAACCATTAAGGGCGGATTTTGTTTGAAGTCGTGATTGGTTGCGGATAGGAAAATTAAGTGTTTCGACCATTTTTTTTCTCGGTCGTGTTTATGACAATTACAGGTATTGGTGATAGTAATAGAGAGGACAGGCATAATTACGCTCTCTTTAGATGATATAGAAAAATTCCATTACTGTTACTGGATTTCTCTTTTATTACCTTTGATGTTCCATTGATGATCTTCTAATGGACACGGTGCACTGATGGATCGTTGGTGTACACAAAATATCGTTTTCGATAAAATAAAAAAAATAAAAAAGCTTAACCTTGGAAATGGAACATTAATCGATTATTTTGTTTTCAGTAGTTTACTTTTTTTTTATAGTATATTTTGTTGATTTTTCTTTTTGGCAGCACAGATGCTTCCGTAATGTATCGAACTTTCATCATAAAATCGTATTTTAAGTACTTTCTTTTACGTCTTTTCTATTCGCAAAATAAAATTTGTAGAGATCATTTAAAATCATGTTATTATTCAGTTCGAAGAGCGTACGCGCACTTTATTAAATTCAACGTGAAAAACAAATATCAGGGTGAGTAAATATTTGGAAAAGACATTTTGTCAAGAAACATGTCGGAAGAAAATGCATTACTATGCATAACGTACAGCTTTTGCCAACAGAATGGAATCAATAGTTTGGCAACTACTTTTTTGCTTAGTTTACTACCATTTCCTGTCAATTTTTGGCTCCACGTAGACAGGTGCCAAACTACTGGGCTAACCTTGCCAATTCGATGAGAAGGGCAAAAAAAAAAGGGTTACACTTTAATTAGGCAAATTTTCACAAAGTAATCGCTTACACTTACATACTTGATTATTAGCGTTGTAATTTGAATAATCAATACTAATGGCACATAGTTTATGGTAAACATTTTTGATAATGTTTGCGTTTAATGTGAGCTTATAATAAATAAATAAATAAATAAATAAATAAATAAATAAATAAATAAATAATATGATAGTTTTGCAGGTACAGGTATATGATCAATTCTGTACACGTATAGTTTCTTTAACATTAACCTTATTTGTGTGCATCGATAACTATTCTTGTACAGCTTGCTTCTTCTCAAGTGAGACAGGGTAATATCGTGCCTAACACTGCACATACGTCAATTAGAGTCATATGATCATCCAATGGTGTTATTTGTATTGATTTTGAAATTAATCTTCAAGGTCATCGTATTGTTACAGCGATAATCATGAGTCGCATCTACCAAGTCATATTTAGGAAGTTGTAGCCATGGGTTCATTTAGTTATTATCTAGTGTCGTTTCATTTATTCTCAGAATACAACTGAAATAAAAATTGAAATAACTGTGGTTATTGTAAGGAAGGAGACGCTACAAGAGCTTCTCTACAGGTGATTCAAACTATGCAGAAAAGAGATTTTAGTTATTAGACAACTTTGAACTCGTGTTTAACAATGCAAAGAACTAAATTACCTTTGCTGCATGGCATGAGTGATCTGCAGTGAATCTGCTATAGCAGCATGGTGCGTTTTAATCACTATTGTTGGTTGATTTTTTATTTCGGTTAGATTGTTGGAAATAAACGAAACAACACTGGATTATGACTAAATGAACAATTGGCTAAATAGGTCTTGGTAATTGCGACTCATAGTTTTCGATGTAAAAATTCGATAAGCTTTAAAATTAATTACAAGATTAGTGAAAATAACACTGTTAAATTGTCTCGACTCTATTTCCATATTACTATAATTGACGTATTAGTAATACTAGGCAGGATATTATAGTGTCTCACTTGAAAAGAAGCACCCTGTATAGAGGACTTTTCTATCAGAGATTGATGGTATATATTTTTTTTTTTAGTTTGGACACTTTATAAATATTTTTAAAGTTAAAATGAGGGCGTTTCTGTATGGTGTTTCGTTAATTTGTAAGTTTTTTGTTTTTTTTAAATAAGGACACTATATAAAATTATTCCGTTGATAATTCGCAGTGTCATTTCGAAGCAATTAGAAACTGTGTAATAAAAGTCGCAAAAGCAGAAGAATAAGAGGAATGAGAGTTGGTTTCCAGTCGTATGTCAAAGTTGAAGGAAGCAATGCTTTTGCCACTTTTTTTTATCCCTCTACCTCTTTTTTGTTTCTTATATCAGAAACATGGCAGGGACATTATTATTAATACAGAGTAACTGTAGGTGTCAGTTTGGGGGAAAAGGAAAAATACGTCAGTAGGGTTTGGGAGGAGGAATACGTCGTTTGGTGCACACGGTCGAAGGCATTGCCAGCACCATCAACTGATTAAATAGCACCGACTTCATTTGGCCATTGGGACCCAAAGTGCCCCCACAGAGACCCAACGCTCGCTTCTATTTCCCCAATGGGAATTGGAAGTTTGTGGCCCTAAAGAAAGAAAAAGGCACACTGAGTGCCATGTTCTTCTTCTTCTCCTTTTTATTCTTCTACCTTCTAGAAAGAATGACAAAAAAAGTGTTTTTCTCGTTCTTGGGATTTTTTTTTCATATTTTTTTTTTTTTTATTTTTTTTTTCAAATCCGAAACACAAGAAGTCAGACGTTACAGTAGTCGTGGAAGGCACCTCTCCTTTTATATAAACGAAAACGCGTTTCAGTATTTTCTTTTTATTTGGACGCTTGGATTTTTACATCTGATAAGAGACTGTAAATGAAAGGCAAAAGCTAAAAAGAGAAAAGGCAAAAGTTTTCTTCGTCGTCGTCGTCTCATTCTCGAGATAATCTTCTTCCACAAACGCTTTCAGTGTTCCCATGTGCCGAGCAATTTAGCCTCCCCCTGGTGGAAAACGCGTGGAAATGAGGCTATGGGCCCTTTACTTCCACCAAACGGCCAAAAAGGCAACTCAAAAACGTGTAGGAAATGCTGACAGATAAATCAGATGGCTATGTGCGAACTTTACTTTCTGGATTTTATTTTTCTTTTTTATACCAATCTTCCCAACCGCAGTAATGATTTTTTTTTATACTTTTAACAACTAAATGACGTACGGAACTGGAGTAGAAAGTTGTATCATTAAAAGAAAAATATATATCTGTTAGAGCTAGAACCTCGTTGATGTTATGTTCGGCTTTACTAGTAATCCAAAATTCATTGTGGTTAAAAATTTAATCGTGTGAAAAAAATGTAATCGTTGTTGAAGATAGTGAAAAATATAATAATTGTCGATTGGCTGGGGTTTTCATTTTTTTTTAAGATGGCGTCGTTTTAAATCCCCTATTATTGTGTAAGCTCTTCATGAGTTGGTTCTTATTGCTAAGAAGATTTTTTTGTAATGGAGTTCAAACAGACACCTGACTAAGCTGCTTATGTTATTAAAAAGTTTAAATTATTTAATCGCATTTTTGTAAAAAAAAAATGTATTGTTGTAGAATAAGTACATAATCGCTGAAGTTTAGATAAGGTTTAGTTTTTACATTTAAATTTGGAATTCGAAATTTCTTGTAATTCTTTTGTTTGAAAACAAAACCAAACAAAAACAGAACGTACATTTTTCCTGTATGTTCTGTGCATGTTACAAATGAGCAATAATATTTGTAAAGATACATTTTTTGGCAAACACAATAATAAAAATAAAAATTTACAAATTTACAAAGGTTTTGGAAGTATGGTCCGGTTTTCATAAATACAAACGCAAAAAAATAAATTTAGATTATTTTTTTTAATGTTTAACATTCCAAAATGGAACAAATTTTATACACAAAACAGTCCACGATTTTCCATATAAGATATATACATGTCATATATACATTATCACAATGAACTACGTGATGGAGAATAATTTTCCCGTCATTAATGACGGGTTTACTTTTTTAGTAATAAATGATGAAGTATACTTTTAAAACAGCCTACTGTACTCTTGTAAAGTGACTACGCGCTGTGTCATGTTGGTAAGCCTTCAAAAGCTGTAACTACGCGCTGTGCGCAGCAGAAAAGCGCTACAAAGCTGTAACCACGCGCTGTGTTATACAGGAAAGTAACTAAACTAAAAAGTCAGTGATGAGAACCAGTTGGCCTTCTTACACCTTTGTCTTCTGCCACTAGTCGAAAATAGTTCCTACTTTCTCACCTTATTATTAACTAGAACTTAACCCCCGTGGTAGGCTAATAACCACGGGGCGTCGAGATATATTTAGAGTTTATGTTTATGCAGTTTGTTCATTGTTATAATTTAAACAAACT
>JAQIWH010003546.1:0-19577 GCA_034695005.1 Cryptops parisi
ATGTGTGTTAAGAACATTTTTAGGATACTGAAGAAAATTTTATTTTTTAACTTTTAGTGCATTTGCAAAATAAAAGCCTTTTTTTAAAGTTTTTTAAATTCATTTTTATTAGGGTTTCGTACCTCCTGTTTAGAAACTTTATTGTTTTTCCTTTGGTTGAGGTGTGTTAATAAAAGCTATACATTTGAAATTTTCACATATACAGTATGTAATAATTTTACCCAAAATAGACAATCTTATTTAAAATATTGTTGATGTTTTACTTTCCCGGTCGCATCTGTTCGAAAAAATAAAATATTTGTTTACCAAGGCGTGTTAAATATCTTCATTTAGAGCTCGTCGAGTAGAATATGAATATATATTTCAAAATAAAATTCGCATTAAAATGATGAAATGAGGAGAGTCAAAGTCGATGATTTCAGACCACTTTTTACTTTGAAGGAAGACCTTTATGTTTCGAGCTTGGTGGCACAACCTATGTGGCATAAAATTCTAAAATAAACGTTCAATGTCGAACATATCCTGTAATTCAACGACAAATACCAATAACACAAATATCTTGATTCTCGACTGGTTCAAAACTCGAGTTTTTGACGATACAAAAGACCAGTTTAGCTCCAGTTCTGATTCAGAAACTATGTGACTTATGGTCTAAAATTCTAAAATAAATGTCTATTATGGGATATATCCTGTAAAAATACAAATACAGTTACTCGGATATGAACAATTGATTGTGAGTTTGGATTGTTTTGACACATTCGTACAATAGTAACTTATATTTTCAAGAAACCAGAAAATATAATGCCCAACACGCATACACTAGTTCAACAACATTTGTCAATCTAATAGAATACAAAGTTATGGAATCCTTGGTGCCACGAGTGGCACTCAAGCTTGACTTTTTATTTTTTTATCTTATGTACCTCTGGGTAGAGGAGGTAGAGGACCGTGCTAATTTTACAAACGAACTTCAGCAAAGACTTTGACCCCTGAATTATTCATGAAAATTTTAACTTTTGTTGCACCAAACGTAAATCTATTTATTAAAACTCATTTGGATAATTAAAATGGTTATTTGAATATTTGAATAATTATTAGATTTATAAGAAATTTTTCTTACATATGGAAACATACAACTTTTAGGCAAGTTATATTCAATACAATATCAATGACTGAAAAAATTATGAATAAACAAAACAAAAAGAACCAAGGGTTATATACGTAGTTACTATTAAAAAACGTCAATATAGACCTACACAACAGGCACAATATTTTATTTATGGGTAATTTTGAATTGAAAAGATACCAGCAAGCTAATTTATTCTGCAGCCGTGGGAACAGGCATACACTATGAAAAAATTGATCATGAACAATATAAAATTGTGTACTTCATTGTTCACATGTTAAATGTATGTTTATTACAACCAGAAAAAAAATATTGCGAAAACATTGTTGAGGTCTACCATCGTGTACAATACGTGTAACATTACATATGGCCCGTACATAATCACCTTACCATGCAAAATTTAACTACCATACATATTCACATAAGAGGTTTAAGGACTGCACCGAATGCTGTTAATACATATTCACATTACAGTGATACAGATTCACATTACAGTGAATAAATTAAACTTTGTTTCACCTGAATTGGCACATTGAAATAGTTATGCCAAGCCCTAACAATAACCATCAAAAAAAGTTTTGTTTTCAAAAACAGTTTTCGGAATGTGAAGTTTTTTCCAAATTGTCAGTGAGCACAATGTTCAATGTAAACTTTACATTGTAAAGTTATAACCTTTCTTAGAGTTCATGAAGGTTCGTATAATCATTATAACAGTAGCAACATTATATTTGCGATCTCACTCAAGAACAAAAATCAATTTTAACCACTGAATGGATTAGCTCACAAATTGTATTTGTAAAAGAACTAGCTTACTTTTAAGCAGTAAAAAACGGAAGCTCGTCTAATTCGACCTGGTAATCATTCAGCCAAATTGGTCCTGTATAAGTCGATTGTCTTAGGTTATCGTACCAAGTGCCTGGTGGTAAATAAATGTCTCTCGATCTGGCACCATCCTTTAATACAGGGGCCACAACAATCTTGTCACCAACCAGAAATTGTGACTTAGTGGTTTGGGCAGCAAGTTCGTGGGGAGCTAACCACCAAAGTGGACGTATAATAGGCCAACCTGTAGTTGTAGCTTCTTCAGCTAATTTTATGAATAATTGTGAGTGGTCTTCGTGAATCTTAGACATTTTCTTAGCAATCTTCACCACTTCATCATCGTATTGCCAAGGACTGACTGAAAATTGCATCACAGGAAGCAAAGCATTCACTTCCATCCAACGAATGTAGAGTTCCTTGCTGGGAAAGTTATTGTAAGCATTTCCGCCAATCATGTCGGGAAGAATGAATGGGTAACCGAGGAGTCCGAAAACCAAAACTGCTGGAATTATAGTCTCTAGACCTAGAGAATCATTCCAGCTTGACTCTCGATCCAGCAAACGTATGAATACTGATGAATCTTGATTTTTATATCGTTGACGAACTTCAACAGTTTTGCCAAACTGCTCGACAAATTGACCGTATTTGGTGGGGTATATGTTAGGAATTAGCTGGTCAGGTGCATCATAAAATGTAACGTTGGGTGGAAGCCAATTAGTTTCACCAGCATCAAACTTGAAATCATTAACACCAGATGCAGTTTGCACTCTCTGCAACCGTTTTTTCCACCAATCAGTGGCTGATGGGTTAGTGACGTCGATGACACCCGACCGGTTGCCATTCCACCATTTTGCAATTGCAGTATCGCCACTCACCGTTTTAACAAAATATCTCTGTTTTTCAGCTTCAGCAAATGCTGGACATTCCTCGTTGATGAATGGGTGGACCCATACGTTAACCCGAAAACCCATAGAATTAAGTTCAGTTATTAATGCTTTGGGATCTGGAAATGTTTCTTTACTGAATTCCAGTTGGCCATAACAACTTTCCCATTTATCATCAATTTGAAGCAAACTTTTGGAAAAGCCGTATTTGTTAATAGTTTTAGCAAAATCCAATACTATCGAAGAAGTGATATTCGCTTTATATTTTGCCCACGTGTTCCAAAAAGGATAAGTTAACATTTTCTCATCTGGTGGAGATGTGGGTTTCTTTAAATACAATTGTGCTGCATTTTTGTAAATAGTGAGCAAATCATCACTCCTGCAAACGGTGTACTCGAGCTGCGGTGGTGTTTTGTTCGAGTTAACGTAAGGAGGCTGGTTTTTACTTACAAAACATAACTGTTTATCATTGCTTTGATTCAATGAAACAAACAATGCGGTTTCTTCTTCGACTCTTATTGAAACACCTTTTGATGTGATCCAAAGTCTTTCCAAAACACCGCCATAGTATTGGGTTGGATTCTGCAGCACATCATTTAAGACGTATGGACTTTCGTTTCTTTCATCATTTTGCATTGGCCAAGCTTGGGTGTATGTTTCTCCACCACCATACCATTGGGCATCGTTTAGATCGAAACAGTCCTTTATTACATCTGAATAGTCTGTAGCATTCCATTGAAAATGAGCGCATGTCATATTCGAAATCAGCTCGATGCGTTTAATTTTCAACTCGGGTCCAGATTCCCATTTACATGAAAGCTGTGATGAACTATCTCGATAACATTCGTGGTTGCCTTGGAAATTCAAGCCATGGTGACCCAAGAGGACAGTCCCTACGTTTAAACATACATGTATGAATACATAATTATAAAACCAATTAATTACAAGCAAATATAGTAGCACAATAAACTTTCAGTTCAATAGATTTAGGAAACATTGAACCAAAAATGAGCAAAGTCCAAAATACATGACAATTCATGCCTATTTTACCAATTTTTCCCAGTATGAGTTATTTCTCGCTGTTCAGTAATCATTATACAGGGTGCTTCTTCCCAAGTGTATCAGATGAACATGTCGCTTAAAATTGGAGATACGTTAGTTATAGTCACACATACTATGATCAGAACATCCGGGGGCAATACAATAGTGCTATTCTCATTGATTTTGAGAAATTATACAGAAATAGCATTGTTACATCGATAATCATGAGTCATAGCTACAAAGTCATATTTAAAAAGTTGCAGTCACGAGCTCATTTAGGCAGAATCAACTTTTGTTTCATTCATTTCCAACAATCCAAACAAAATAAAAATTGAGGTAACAATAGACAGTAAAAGGCACCCTGCCCCTACAACAGCTTCTCTACAAGTCATCATAGTTGTTTTGCATCTTTAAATTCGTATTTAAATCAACTATGCAACAACTCAAATAACTCCACTAAATTACATGGGTGACTTGCAGAGAAGCTGTTGTAGGGGCAGAGTGCCTTTTACTGTCTGTTGTTGCATCAATTTTTATTTCGTTTGAATTGTTGGACATGAATGAAACAAAAGTTGATGCCGACTAAATAGGCTCGTGGCTACAACTTTTTAAATATGATTTGGTAGCTACGACTCATGGTTTTCGATGTAACAATGCCATTTCCATAAAAATAATTTCAAGGTCAATGAGAATAGCACCAATGTATCCCCCCTCCCCTTGTTCTGATCATATTCCATATGACTATAATCGACGACCGACGTATCTGCAATCCCAAGTAACGTTGGCAATATTAAGTGACATTTTCCTCTGATACACTTGAGAAGAAGCACCCTGTAGACTAAGTGGACTGTGATGGATTAATTTCTGTGTGAATTATTTAGTAAAATAATTTAAAAAAAGGTTTTTAACAATGAATGAAATAGTGACAGCAAAAGAAAAGAGTTGAAGATCAGTATTATTGTTGACAATTAAAAACAAGACGCAGCTGTGAACGGTGAATTATGAAACATGAAAGTTAAATGGAACATTGTGGTTCTAATTCAGTTTATTTATTTATTTATTTATTTATTTATTTATTTATTTATTTATATGTATACATCCCAAAAGAGACAAAACTACAAAACGAAGTCAAGGCAGAAATATCCATGAACAATTTAAAAAGTATTGCTAAGTAAGACATGTTTAAAAAGGTGACGTTTGAAATGGTGACAACGTTTAGAACAATTGAGAGAATGACATGTAATTGGGATTTTACGAATATAATATGGAAGGTTATTCCATAGTGAAAAGGTATTATATGGAAATCTTTGTAATTGGTGATTTGGGACGTTGTTGCGTAGGATACGCAACAACGTTCAGTATGATGAACAACTAAGCAATGATGAACAACTTCAATGTTCAGTTGATGAACATTGTATTTGTATGATATGATATGATTATTGATCTTGGTTAAATATTTATAAAGTCATTGGCAGCGGATTAATTACAAGTTTATTGTTTTAACATAACATGTTGTGTGATTTATTGTGTATTGATCATTGTCTAAAAGGACAACACCATTGATGATACAGTTTACATCACTCCTGTATGCTCTTAGCAAATCGTCAACAGCGTAACCAGCTTATATTCTTGTTTATTGATTTTTCGTATTTGTTTTTTACAACCCTTTATTTAACTTCACTTGGGCGTGCTCATGGTTCGACCTTTTTGAGCTTGTTTTTTGGTAGTTTTTCGATGACCTGTAGAACTGCAATTTTGAACATAAAAATAGCCCGTGTGGCATTTTATTGAATTTTGACGGATCCATGTCGGGTCATGTCGCAGAAATTGAAACGTGAAGTGGGTGTTTCGTTGAGGGTTTCTCATGGATGCTATGAGAAACCCCGAGAAAATTTCTTTTACAACTTCATTGTCATTACACGCTCAACAACGAATGGTTGCTCACATAAACTGTAAGTAGTAAGTTATACATCAACTAAACGCATTTATCTTTGTATGTAACAATGTATGGTGGTTTAAAATGTAGGTATATCGTCAGCAACACTTTTCGGGAAAAAAGGACCATACACAAAATCTCAGAATTAGCTGGACATCCACCCGTGTAATTTTGATAAAACAAAATGTCTGACAATGACATTCCCAGCCTAAGTTCAAAATTTCAGCTCTGTAGGTCATCAGGAACCCACCAAAAAAAGCTCCAAGACGTTGAACCAGTTCAACCTCATAGTAAGAGGTTGCAGTAAATAAAAGACGTTACAAAAACAGTTGCAATATTCACTTGAGCATTTGGAAGAACATTTTGTGGTCTTACCGGTACCGTGTTTGTCACAAAAAATTAACAACCAAAACTTGTTTTATTTTAAACTTAGAACGAATTGCATGTTTATATATTCTTTTATAAACAAAATCCCAGTATTTTTACACCACATAAATAAAAACTCAAAAAACAAAGCATGTTTTTACGAGTTATTGGTTAATTATCAATTTTAAGTACCTGTTTTAGAAGAAAATGTTGTGTTAATTCCAGTAGCATTGCTCACAATTGCAGCAGAGCGTCTTCCTAAATTGAGCATTGTTCTTGAACTTGCAAAGGACAGGAACAGAAGTGTGCCGATGAATATAACGCAGGAAGCATGCTTGTTACTCATATTTCTGTAAAGATCAGAAAAACGTATAAATAAAAAAATAATAGTAAAGTAGAATAGTAAATTTGTAAAAGAATAATAAAAATTCTGACGTAAGCTGATAGCCTTATCACGCGTAGACATACAGATTAAGATATCGAGAAAATAAATACTTAAAAAAGTAAACAAACTATGTAATTACAAATCGAAACACACGAAGGTAATGGTAGTTGACATACCGTTAACTTTGAGGTGAAATGGACAGCACTGATCTTAACGGGATGGTCTCTTAGCACGAATTGTGGAGAGTGGTTCAACAGTAATTAATTATTTTTCAATGTGTCTCATATTTATAGGCATGGCATCGATAATATACGTTAACAGTCAACCAATAAGAAATAAAGTTGAATTTATCATTGATAAATATTGCGATCACGTTCAATGACAAAATACTATCACATGCATTGAATTTGTAATCGCGCTTACAAATGGCATGTTACATACCATGTAAAAACCATTAATCACCCGTTGCCAGTGTGTGTGGCATGGTATTGGTGCGTGACAATCATGTTTCATAACTTTTTAACAACTGATTTCCTAAAAACATTGGCCTATGTACATAAATGATAAAAAAAAATGTCCATTCAGAACAACCACTGCCAATCAATTTGAACAAATACATGTATCTGAAAAAACAGTATGTAATGCTAATAATATAAAAAATAACATATAACTGTACTTACTATATAATTACCCAACGTGTAACAGCACTTCATATCCAAGCCATATCCAATTCTGAAATCAGATTAACAGTTTTTTTAATGTAAGAGCAATGTAATCCCCAACAACACGCGTTTACATTGATTTCGGTAAAAGAAAGCTGTTAGGTTGTTATTTGTGCATTTCTCCGGACTAGGTAATCTCTTTTATATTGTATATATCAATTGACTCAGTTTTTATTTTAAAAAATCTTTTTTTTTCTCTCAAAATTGACACCCACCCCAGCACACACACCCATCTTGATTTCAATATATATGGGTCAGTCAATAAATTACGAGCCAGTGGCTATTGTAAAAAACTACGAAACATACAATAACGCCTATTGGTAGTAATAACATCACATTCATAACAAAAAAGATGGGCACGTGCAAGTCCTGTTAGAATGTACACTCTTTGCGCCACGTAATCGAGATGGGCGCAAAGAGAGATGGGGAACACAAGAGAAATGAGGCATTTAATCGAGAAGTACCGAAGTGTTTAATGAATTGATGTTGTTAGAATAATGTATTCTTTCTTTTCTTCATTAGGAAATTCTGATCAATAGTCTTGTGCTGTGACAAATCGGTCGAAATGTAATAAGTAATATTTATTTCACTTTTACGAACCTAGCGGTTATTCTGCAATGTTAGTATTTCAGATACTCTGTATATTTTAGGTGCTGCATAAAAATATACTGTACCAAAATCTACAAACTTCCCCATTTCAACTTATGGCATAGGGCAAAATGAGGTATCTGACCATAGCAAACTTAACTGACACAGTTCACATACGTACCTATCATCATTGTCCTTTTCTTCAACTCATCAACAATAGGCGAGATAAAACAAAAACGGGTGGCTGGTTTGGTTTTCAACAATAGCGCACGCAACAATGCACTACATGTATATTATGGCAACAACTTCACTCAACTCAAAAGTGGGATTTTAAAAAAAAATATTACATCTTGTTCATCAGAGCGGAGCAAAGCGGAGCTCTTCTTTGCCCGACTTCGGATGTAAAATTCTGTTTGCAAATCACTTTGCAATGTAACAGCTAGAACCTTCAAATTTTAGATATAGCACGATCGTGATAGTTTATGGGACAACGTCAAAAAATTCCCGCAATACTCATTACACTGACTAACTATAATGACGTCATAGATGTATTGCAATGACATGTGTTTTGAAAGCTTGTTTTTCAATGTACGAAGTTTGCTTCGGCGTAGAGCGATTGGCTGGTAAGTGGAAGGTGTTGGGATTGAAACTGCATTCAGCGGATTTTTTTTTCGTTTTTTTACAGTGTTTATTTTTTTGTATTTTTTTTCTATTTATTTATTTTTTAATTAGTATAAAATTTGTACTCTTTTTCTATTTATTTTATCTATTTTCTATAATGGAAGTTGTAGTGACCAACAACCTGTGCTTTGACCTTCTACCCTTTATTGCACATTAGCTGCGCCCTCCCTAGTGAACTACAGATTTATTACCCTAATAAACCCACCCTTTTCAAAAACACACTGTAAAAATACATTACCCCAGAGAAAAAAAACGAATGGGTACATGCAAACTTTAGGGACATTTAACAATAGATTGGATCATGACTGATGATACCAAAAATGCAGCTTTTGGATATAAAAACATATAATTCGGTAGCTTTAGGTTAATGTTCGTATGTACGATTTATTCAAACAATTTAGGCGTAAACAACGCATTGATCTTTGAATTCGTCTCCTTTCGAGTACAAATCTTATTCTTATAACTAGACCTCGGATTTGTATAAAGTTGCATGTTTTTTTTGCTTAAATGCAGCTCCCCCAAAATTTGTGACATTGTTGTACAAGTATAATGCCTAAATTTTATTTTGCATTATTTGCATATTTTAGATGTTAGTGCATATTTTCCATATTTCAGGTGTAACTGCATATTTTTGCATATTTTAGCATTTATTTTCAATTCAACATAAAATTTCTATTGTCAGCCCTAAGTTTTTTTCAAAATTTAGGGCTCACAAGGTTTTTTTTAATGTTTGGGGTGCTGTCCATTGTTACAGATAGTTTGTATACATCCTCAATAATTTTTCAGGCCAAATGCTTATCATTGCTTATGACCCTGACCAATTTTTGGAAAATGAAAAGAAAACAAATCCCAAAAAAATACGGAAACAGTTTTATAAACTTCCAATTTTATGTCATTTCGTTGACACTTGACACTTTTCCAGAGCCCAGTTCACATCATCTATGGTTATTTTGTGCTCACATAAATGTGCAGTTTTGTTTGCAAACGTTTTTATTTGAATTTTTTTTTTTAATATCTTTAATGCCTATGAAAAAGCAAGCAAACTTTGCTTCACATAAACATGGAATGCATCGTTTCCTAACGAATTCACCAATAAAAATATTTTTTGTCGTGCATGTCAAGAACGTGAAACATTCGTTGGACGTTAAATATAAGAAGTGTTACTATTATCTGTTAACTATGTGTTATTATTTTATATTAATCAAATCTCCCAGCACATCTACATAAAAAATATTTTTACAATACCTTACAAAATAAATTACCACCTACATGAGAAAACTTCCTTTTATATGCGTCAATGCCAATTGTATCGAACTATGTACCTCATTTCAAGAAAGCCTTACTTCAACATACCACTCACATCTTGTGTGAGCATAAATTAAATATATGTTAAATAATTAATTATTGCACTGCTAAAAAGAAAGAAAGTTGTAGTGCTATTTTCAGCAACAGTGTAAGTGCATGAGCCGGTATGTTTTGCGTGACAACAATGAGAATATAATAAGAGTGGAGAACGTGTTAAACAATTAGAACATGATAAAAAGAGAACATGCTTAACAATTAGAACTTGTTTGGAAGACGTGATAATGATGAGCTGTTGCTACGGACAGTAGAGAAAGACTAAGCAGACGACATAGATGACCGTGGCAGCCCACATCTTGGAACCTTAGTTCCCTTCTAATTTTTTTGTAAATCGTTTATTTACTTTTCCTCTTAGTTTGTTCATTGTTAATAATTGTAAGATTGTCAATTTTGTTTCAAATTGAAATGTAAAATAAATAAATAAATCTCATTGATATTTGTAATTTCATACAACAAGAAATTCCAAAATCTACAACACGGGAATAAAATTTTAAAAAATTAAAATAAAATGCTTGGATTTTTTTGTATTTTTGCAGGACACCTTTTTTTTCAAATTTTCATGTTTTTAATGCATATTTTGAGAATTTTTGTGACAATTTGAATGCATATTTTTATGTTTTTAGTGCATATTAATCCGAGGTTTAGTTATTAACGCGCTACAAAAAACATTCGTTATAGCTCAGAGTACAATCGATACTAAAGAAATTACATTAAAAAGTTCTAGAAAACCTTTTAACAAGATTGCTAATTTTTTAAAAAAATGATTGTGGAAACGAATAGGTAAATGACTAGGTACAATCTAGGTACAAAATACACTCAAATCAACGTTGAATGAGTAAAATAAATAAATAAAGTACTTAAAAAAATCTTTGTTTATTTTGACACACCTACCAAACGATCAAATAAAGATGGTTGATATTTATTTATGAACAATTTTACTTAACAACACATCAATTAGTTCCGCGTCACGTATTCACCTGATAACTGAAAAATAACGGTAAACACTTAAAAAATAATTCAGTTTACACAGCTGCGCGTCACTGTTGACAAAGAATATGTTTAGCAACTCGAATAATTAAATAGTTACCGGTATAAAAAACTTTTTTTAAACGTGTAAAAAGATTAATAATTTTCATCAATCAAACATTTGTTTTTATCGACACCTATGTCATTCCATATGGTACTTTATATTTTTCGTATAATTCTACGTACATTTCGGGCAAAACCAAATGAAATTGATTGTAGGAAAGAAAGTCAACGAAAAAAAAGTGAAAACAAGACAAAGAAAACAAAGTCATAAAAAGACGTCAAAAAATAATGTTTGACTTCTTTTCCTTTATTTTTTAACTGTTTTTTTTTTTTTTAAATTTGTTTTTTGTATTTTTTTACTCTGTTTCCTCTGTCTTGTTTTTGACTTTATTTCCTTCTTTTGACTTTATTTCCTAGAAACATAAAATTGCAGGGTGATTCCAAAATGCATGCACACATTCCACACGTTAACACACATTTCAGCTACTATGAAAAGTGGAATGTGTACACATGATGACAGATTACTGCTGGAACCTTCAATGTGATTGGAAGGTCGTACAATAGAAGATATCTCTTGTATTTTGGATGACTCATCATCATTTATGCTCTTGAGTTGTAGTCAATTGACGAGTTTGGTGGAAAAACGGCGTAAATCCACTTACGTTTTTATTCCTTAAAATGCATATGAATTGTTTTAGATCATTTTGCAACATAAAAACATTGGGTTGCCTTGAATTTGCACTTTCGTACTGTTTATAAAAAAGGCTGTAAACAGTAAAGTACTGTAATAATAAAGTATAGTAAAGTTGTAAAAGTTGTAAAGTTGCTATTATAGTAAAGTACTATAAATCTCATACGCCTATCAACAATTAGAACATCATTTTATAAACGTTCAGTCGATAAAAAGCTATACTGTATTGGGATTCTCTTTCAACTCAATGTAGAAATGCTAACACTTTAGGTCTATTCCAATTGGAAAGTGGTAAAGTAACTAGAAATAATACTAAGAGACAGTAAAAAATGTCATTGTGTGGGTTATCATTATATTTCCCTGAAACATTCAATGGATCTAATATGTGGTTGTTTTAGTAATACCGTCTGTAATTTCAATTAATTGTTTTCGTAATTTATTGAAATGATATTAAAAATAACATAAAATGCGATTAAAAACCTCCAATTTTGACCAAGGACAGTTATATCAGCAAATATATGCTTGTATCTCCAAAACTACAGTGTCTCAAAAGTCTGTACACTTAAGTACCGGTAATACGTTTTCTAGGAATTTGCTTAACTTTTATAGTGACACGCGGTTCAATTTTTTACAAAATGTTAATTTTCTCATGCATTGAAATCAACATTATTACTCAAGTCAACATGAAATTTTTGTTACGATTTATCATTTGCACTGGACACTGTAGAAAGATAGCGTTTATCGAAAACCACTTTAAGCATAAATTAGCACTTTATAAAATAAATGTCATTTTCATACGAGTTTTTGCCATAACGATGGTTGCACGAATTAAACTCAACTGTTAATCTTCGAAATTTTACAAATGTATGGCACATTAATTATTTTTTGAAAATAAAATTTGAAAACACAATACATTTCTGACAGTGAAACTTATATCAAAGAATGAACAAATTTTGTATTTATTTCAACACACCTAAAACATTATCATTGATGAATGATAATGTTTTTGAAGTTTAATGTTTTTGATAATGTCTATTTTTGAAGTTTCGAGTTTGAAAAAATTTTACTTTCATAGAAAGGGTGTCACAGAAGGGAATTTTAAAATTTTGTACAAATTAGCACTATAAAGAAAAGAATGTTCATAGAACGAGTTTTTACCATAATGATGGTTGTGCCTTGCACAAATTAAATTCGAATTGAACTCGACTGTTTTTCTTCAAAATTAAAAATTTATAACGCACTTTTTTGTAAATTAAATTTGCAAAGAATACAGTACTTTACAGTATACTAATATCTAGGAGTACATAAATTTATTTTTTATTTGTTTTAGCACACCTACAACATGATAAATGATTCATCTGGATTATTTAAGTTGACACTTGGAAAAAGCGTCGAACAAGTTCTTCGGGTTTGTATTCATCCGATAACTAAAACTATTAACGGTAAACACTTGAAAAAGATCAAGGTTCATATCATCCTGTTACTGTCGACAAAGAGTATTTTTGATGATTCAAATAGTTAATCGGCAATTTAAAAATACCAGTACACGTGTCAATAAAATAAACGTTTTCATAGAATAGAGCCATTCTATTGAACTTTTTGATATCGTTCTTTTGATGTATTTCACATTCGCGACCATTCGACCAAACCACTATCAACAGGTCACGTACATTGTAATAAAGTTACAGGGTGATCCAATGATAGGTTTCAACGAGTGAGTATTTGTGAATGTACTAGTTTTCTGTACGGTTAAGATAAAAAACTTGTCCTAATATTTTACTGACAAGGTAAATCTTAGTTAGCACACCATGTAATAAAATAAAATAATTAAATTATTTAAGACACCTGTGTGTTCATTTCAACGCATTATTTAGTACCGTTGTTAGATAATATTTAATTCTGAACATTTCGCTTGGAAACGAGTCCAATCTATAGATTGCGTCAATTATTCAGCTGATAACAGAAAAAATAACGGTAAACACTTAAAAAAAAAATAATCAGTTTGCATAGCTTCACGTCTCTATTGGCAAAGAACACTCTTACCAACTCAAATAGATAAGTATTAAATAAAATCACTACACATGTAAAGGGGTTTATAATTTTCATAAACAATACAAAATGTTAGTATCGCCATTTAGTTTAATTATAGTCTTCAACATTACTTGTAATGTACCTACGTCATCAGTGTGGTTAGTGCTAACTAAACCTTTAGATTTACCTTATTGATCAGGAGCAACGAAATGAAGTTGAAGAATATCCCCGAAGTGGTAGACTGTTGACTAGTATCGAGTGTTCGAACTTGACCATTTAATTTTCTCATTTGGGACCATTCTACAGTCTTCTTGCTAATAACATAACCTACAGGGTGATTCAGAAGCATTGACCATTTGATGTTAACGCAACATGGTTCAATTGTTTGTTTGGTCACTATATACATTATCCTGTGAAACCACCAAAACGCTCTCTAAAGGGTGATCTGAAATAATGTTCTACAATTCTAATAAAACGTTTTATATTTTATTAATTAATAAATTAACGCGTCACCTATCAACCAAATTGAGAATAACCCGTGCTGTCGACACGAGAACTGAAACTGAACTGGTGTTCTAACTAAACTACGCAAGCCGTGTGAAAATTACTACTGATTATTTTAGAAAATAGTATTATATATCTGTAGTTAAATTGCACAAAAAATAAACGATTGAAAAAACTACGGAAACTACGTATTACCAATATGTTGCCATAACTGTCAATAGTGTGAAAACCATGAACCAAAACCTTAACCAGACGGCCTTGTTTCCAGCTGGAGTTTTTAATTTCATCGCAGTCATGGGCTTTGAAAGGTTCATAGGTAGGTATTTCTGGCTTATATCTTCCATATTTAGCTGCATAAAGCAAACCAGGGAAAGTCTACAACATTTCTCTAGACCAGGGAGAGTCTACAACATGACTTGTCTTGGCTAGTGTAATTGTTAAGATCGAACTCACCCAATTCTAGAACACAAAACACGTCACCTGTAAATGCAACAAGTTTGGATCACAAATACAAACAAGCCGTGTAAATGTACAGTATGTGTATATTTTCACTAGTAGATATCCTGTAAAAAATGACGGAATTTTTTTTCGTTATTATGCAATTCATTGTTATTCATAATATAATGCTAATCCGTATTTAAAACATTTACTTCATTTTCTCATTTAATACTGTATTTAACCATGACGTACGATAGTGGTACGTCATGGTTTAACAATAACTTTCCTTTCTTATCTATTAAACAAAGTTATACAGAAAATGTATCCTTTCTATGAGACCATCACGTCAGCGAAATTGATATGACATCGTTTAAATAAGATACCCCTTTGGAATGATTTGTTGTTACCACTACGTCAAATTTTATATGGTTGTCAAATACCATTATGCAAATCCAAATGAAAACACACGAATACCATTGAAGAGTTGGGTAGAATTACCGCGTATGGTAACTCAAAAAATTTAGTTTTGAGAAAATAAGCAAAAAGCTACTGGCACTTTCCGATTTAAAATTAAAAACATTTTTGTCAACTGTACATATACTGTACAGAAAAAATTAACAGATTTGGCAAAAAAATTGTTATTTTTAGTTGACAGGCCTCAAGTGACAGGCTAATTTAACAATGCAATTATGCCGTTATTCCAAAAATCGTAATAATTTTTAAATGAATTTAAGCAGTTTTTCCAAGAATCAGTATCTTTTCCACGGTTTTGGAAGTAAAACAAACAGTGAAACAACCAGGAAGTGAAGCTACAAAAAAAAATAAATCACAAAATAATCCAGATTTATAATAGTCGCATTCCATATTCTTGCTTTAAAAAGTCCGAAAGTGCTAATTATAGGCAACCCAACGTCTTTATACTATAGACTGGTTTAAATGAATATGTGAAATTTGAGGAATAATAACAACGTGAGTGGATTTACGCCATTTTCCACCCAACTCCTCAATTGAAGGGCTTCGGGAGATATAATAATTAGACACATTTCAATTGTTCAGGAGAGCCGTTTTTGTGAGAGTACCATACTAAACAACAAAGTAATTCTTTATATTATGCTGTAATATTCTGGAAAATCCTGAAAGTAGTAAAGTAACAAGCTAAAAACGGTACTGAGAAACAGTTAAATTTAAAATCGTCATTTTTTGAAAAAAAAAAAGACTTATTGTGTTCTAGGCCCTTTAATTTGTCGTTCGATAGTTCAATATTTTCACATTCTTGTTAATAAAAAACAAACTGAAGTATTAAGTAGGTGAGTATTTGAGTTTAGAGGCGCACCAACTGCCCGGAGGCTTGACATATGGCGCCCACAGAGATGTAAGTTGAACCGACGACGTATAAAACGAGGTAATATTAGTTATTCTTTGAGTGAAAAAAGTTAAAATTACTTTTTGATTTCCGTGGAAAAACATGGAAACCGGATGGATTCCACAATGCTCCATGACTGTAGGTCCTGCATGTCTTCTAATGAAGTCTTTCAAGATGTGTTCTGCTCGTCGACTCCGATGGTTCAAACCATATTAACTGGAGTTGGGTTTGCACTCCAGTTAGCTCTGACAGACCATCCTTAGATGGACTATTTCGTAGAACGCACCATTTAAAAAATATAGTTTAGAATCAAATAGTTTCAAATCTGTAGCTAAAGTCAAAATGTAAATTAGAACTTCAATCCTATTAAGGAACTATTAATCCTTGCTAGCTAATTTGCTAATTACTCACTCTAATTGTTAGCTAGCAATTCCCCCGGATAATCGAGGCTCTACTTTATCGAACTTATAAAAAACATACAAAATATAGATCATATAGAAAGAACGATAACGGTTCGTCTGCTAATATGTTTACAATCTATTTCAAATATAAGTGTCTAGTTGCAGGGACTGTAGATGTACAGTACATACGAATAAAACGTTATTTGCAGGGAATAATTTAAAGTAAAAATCACTACTTGCAAGTACTGTACTGTACTTTAATATACTATACTGCATATAAATTACGTCATTATTGAAAATATAACAAATTATAAGGAATTGTGCGACTGGGGTGAAGGTGACTGCATTTTGTAAATCATCCGAATTTATCTACCTTCGCCCCTGTACTGGTTGAATAACATTTTACTTTCGCATAGAAGGTGTGTCAAGAAAGAAACAGTAGAAATTTTGCACGAATTCGCACTTTATAAAATGAAATGTTGTTCATACAACGAGTTTTTACCATAACGATAGTTGTACCTGCACGAATTAAACTACTAAAATCGACTGTTTTTCTTAACAAATTTATGATTTTTTTTAAAAATTAAACTTGAAAAATAAATGTCTTAAGGCTCGTTTACCCGATGGTTGTTTTGGTGATGGTGGTTTTATCACTTTCTCCATCAATACATTGTCGACAATCCAACTACTCGCATGAACTATCAATATACTATAAAACTTCCATCATCCTATAGCAAATATGCTTTAAATCGTTATCCTTTTAATAAAATATATATGTGGAACATTATCCCAACCTATATACGCAAACTGGTTTTTACTTGTGAACAATGTACAAAGGAATGTGCGCATTTTAAAAAAAAACTTTTTAATTACTCTTTAAGTTTATAGTTATCCTTCTCCATTGTTTAAACTAGATTAGGCTATTGTGTATGCTTTTGGCTCTGTATATAGATGTATTCAGATTTATTATAGATTTATAGATGTATTAGTTTGTTCCAATGGAATGTAAGATATAAAATAAATAAATAAATAAATATACAAATCTATTAATGTTTTTATCTTTTTTTTTTTACCATGCTGTAAATACTTTTGTTTTTGGTCTTTTGTTATTGATGTATACTCAAATTTTAACCATGTGTTTGTCCCTACGGGACGTGAGATTTCCAAATAAATAAATAAATAAATAGTTGTTGTTATGACAGCAATTATCACCAAATAAGTTCAGTTTAAAAATAATTCGCATAATTCGAATCAAAAATAAAAAATTTCAAAACTCGTTAAAATTGAATATCGCGTTCCTCTTCCAAGAACCAGGTAGACCTCGTTCTTGAGTTAAATTTCCGTTCTTATCTTGAGTTTAGCCACAAACTAATCATCACCAATCCAATGCAACTACACAAAACTATGCACTAATCAAACGTTGTAGGTAGGTATATGTTAATTTCAAATCTGTAAAAACTCTATGAAATTACCTACTTAATACTTTTCCTTTATTTTTTAGATTATGGTTTTTTTTTTTTTTAAATTAAAGCAATTTATTAGCAAGCGTTGTCAATTAATTTTTTAGAAAAGATTATGGGTCTCAAGGTGAGTTTTCACATAAGAGTACACTGTATATAATACGTATAATCTTCGTATTTGTTTCGACACACCTTACACACTATCATTGATGTATGAGTCATCTGCTGCTGAAGCTGACACTTAGAAAAAGCGTGAAACTTCAGTGTATTCGTCTGATAACAGAAAATTAGCAGTAAACACTTGAAAAATGTTTAAGGTTCATATATTTCTGTTACTGTTGACAAAGGATGTTTTTAAGAATTCAAATAGTTACTGACAAAACAAAAATCTAGCACACATGTAAATGAAATAAAACATTTCATAGAAAAAGAGAGCCATTCTATACGACTTTTTAACACCATTCCTATGATGTAGTTTACATTTGCGATGCAATACTATCTATAGATTAGGTAGAGTGCAATAAAGTTACAGGGTGATCCATCAATACAGTTTGACTGAGATCAAGCATTTGTGCATCTACAAGTTTTATTTACGACTAGATAAAACGCTTGTCCTTACACGGTACTGACAAGGTAAATCTTTGTTAATGCAAACAAGGTAATAAAATAATTAAAATATTTTAAGACACTTGTGTGTCTATTTCAACGCGCTAAAAAAAGTGTTAAATAATATTTTTTTTTTTATATATTTCACTTGGAAACAAGATCATTCTTTATTGCGTAAACTATTCAACTGATAACTGATAAATTAACGATAAACACTTGAATAATGACCTGTTTGCATAGCTTCACGTTACAGTTGACAAAGACTATTCTTAGCAACAACTCGAATGATTAACCACTATAAAATAATCAATACACGTATAAAGGAGTAAAACAAATTTCACAAACAATTAAAAAAAATTCATTATCGCCAAAAACGTCATTATCAACGTCATTATCGCCAAAAACGTCATTATCGCCACTTACAGTCTACTACAACACAACTTGTGTAATGTAACCCACATCTTGTCTAGTGCTACCTATTATTTAAGAAGAACTAAATACACTTAAGAGTCAACCAACAAGTTTGTGAGATATTGATCAGTGAGATTTCGGAAGTCTGTTTTTCTTATTTAGGTTCATTCTAATTGCTAATTATATACGCTACTTACAAGGTGATTCAAAAGCATTGACCATTTGTAGCTAACATAACATTGTTATTTAATTAATTAATTTAATTGAATAATTTTAAAAAAATAATTTAATCAATATGAAATAATTCAATTACAATTTAACAGTTTTAACAGCACTATTTAAATAATTTTTTACGCGAGTGTTTTCAACGAGATTTAAACAAGAGCTTTTAACAATTCAAATTACGGTAGTTAATTAATGACAAAACATTTAGTACACGTGTAAACGAAGCAATGAAACTTTTCATAAAAAAATAGTCATTGAATAAGACTTTTTGACATCATTGCTATGATGTATTTCACATGTAGTATTATCTATGGATTAGGTAGAATATAATAAGGTTACAGAGCGATCCAAAGATTTGGTTTGACGAGTAAGATCAGGTACTGGTGTATTTGGGTATCTATTAGTTTTCTTACGACTACATGAAAAAATTGACCTCATACGGTACGGACAAGGTAAATCTTAGCTAAAGCAGAAAATAAAAATAAAATACTATTAAATTATTTAC
>JAQIWH010003547.1:0-19577 GCA_034695005.1 Cryptops parisi
TCCATTTTGGGCCACTTTCCAATATCCCAGAAAGCTGAAATTTGAAACGTAGACACAGTCCGCGGTAAATTTAATTCTATTGAATTTTGACGGATTGACGCCGTGTCAGTATCTCGTAAATGTCACGTGAAGATGGAATTTTTATCGTAAAATGTTGCTGACGCTCACAACCGCACACTTCAACACATGCATTGTTAAGCCAATAAATAAACATACATAGGCCTACATACATACATACATACATACATACATACATACATATTATGTAGTTTACAACATACAGTATATCGGAGCAATCGTTCATTGTTGTGAATCCGATGGAATAAACACTTAACGCAAATCAACGAAAACATCTTTCCACGTGTTTGTTTCAAACACTTTTAAAATTTGTTTTATTTTGTTTTTGATTTTTATATTTATTTTGAACTGTAGCAACGAACACAACACAATCACATAAAACTAAGCCAATGAGACTTGTTGTTCCATTCGTTTTACAAGGACATCAACGATGTCTAATGTTCACTTAACATTAATACAAAAAACCAAAGAAAAAAATACCTTAACAAGAAAAAAACTAAAATAAACATAACCAAAATAAAAACTAAATATAATAAACAAAAAACGAAAATGTAAAACACTGTTTGAAAACAAAATCACAGTATCAGGCCAAGTTAAAAGGTTGAACTAAAATTTATTTTTACGTTGAAATAAGATACAAAGAAAATAGTATTTCTAATTTGGAATTTTAGTATGAAAAAATAAAAAGACCTAATTTTCCATGTGAAGACCTGGACTATATTCTTCAATGCCGCACTGATTGTCTCACGAAACTGTTACAAAAAGATCCGCATATAATTTGCCGGTTAGTATTGCATTGATAAATAGCAGATAGCAGATTAAATTGAAAGACCTGGTGTAAAAGGGTGTTAAGTAAGGTTTTTTGGTCAAAAATGACCTAAAGCATTTTGTAATGTGCTAGGTACAACAATTCTACCTCCCTGGCGCATAATTTTACGCAAAACAAACAATAAGTGCTAACGTGCAAAGATATTAATGCAAAAAGTGTGAAATAGCCCATAGACAGCGATGCAAGTTCAGGTCTTTAAACTTGCTTTCCTCGAAATGCAAAAATATAACTATACTTAACAATTTTGTTTACCCCAGGCCATTCAATTATTAGACAACTCCATTACATTACTGAGAAACCGTCTTTGAAATAAGCCATAAATACAATCTCCACTATTCTACATCCATACACAAACATAGACTGTTAGTAAATTGAATTGAATAAATTTTCTTTTTCAACAGATTGCCATTCATGCCATCAAAAGTAAAATTAGCACCATGCAACAACTCGACCAACTTTAAAAAAAGCTATCTGGCATCAGTGTCCGTTATCAAGAACATGATGAACAGAAGACAGTGTTCTTGTCCCCAAAGCTGTGCAGGAACTGGTTACTCTTTGAAATTCATCAACACCAATAAATACCACTTGGAACAAAGTAGCATATTCTATTTAATGATTGAATATCGTGTACAATCTAATGTTGAAGTGTGGCCCTATTCGTTCGATGCCCTTTTATCGGATATTGGAGGAAATTTGGGACTGTTTCTCGGAGCATGTGTTGTTAGTATGGTTCAAGTGATTGAATTCTGCACTTTAAGGGTTAAAATGATGATTTTATACTTCATAGGTAGAAGAAGTTGATCCAAAAAACATGCAATACATATTTATTTTTTGAAATCCACCTCGCGAGGAGGGCGAGGGCGATAAAGGCGTTATAAGTGCATATTCCGAAGGGTTCAATGTTCACCCTCTCATCTACTTGGCAATCAGCCCAGCTGGGCATTTTTCCCCCTTTTCAAGTGGAAGTAGAAGAAATGCACCAAACACTCTACCAGAAAAAAATTCGGCTTTTCACATGCAAATTGTGTGATAATTACGCGACATCGAGCCTTAAAAATTCAATAGACTGAAATATGTCGCGGACTATGTCCGTGTGTCAAATTTCACCTTCCTGGGATATCAGGAAGTGTGTTAAAATTGACCGCAAAAGAGTTCAATGCATGCAAACAAAGATACAACGAACAGGCCAAGTTAAATAAAACGTTGTAAAAAGAACCTTGTCCCAGCCTGGGATCGAAGTGTTACGCGGTTGGGGTGGAGAGTGCATTTTTTAATTTTTGATTTAGGAATTTATTTAAAAAAATATTTATTGTGTATACGTGAACTGTTACATGTAACTGAATATTAAAATTTGTGAGTTTGTTACAATCATACTATATTATTTTTAATATGCAATTTAGGGTAGAAATTCGAGCAAGAGATCTAACTCAACCACAGTTCAACCTATAAAATTAACCCAAAGTATATAAGTCAATCGACTAAGCATTCAAAGTTAACGTTAATTTGCGAACTATTGAATTTTATAAGACATCTATCAATTAAAGGGTCTGGTGTAAAAGGGTGTTAAAGTAACATTTTTGTCGCAGCAGCAATTTTGCGTTAGGTGCAACTGCAATTCTACCTTCCAAACGCATAATTTTGAGCAAAAACAAAAATATATGCAAGAAGTGTAAAGCACCCCATTTACAGCAAGGCAAGTTTGAGTCTTTAAACGTGTTTTCCTCAAAATGATAAAAATGATATTTAACACCTTTTACACCAGGCTCTTCAATTAGGTTAAATATTTAAGTTGAAATATGGAATTTCATGAACAGATTTTATACTCTACCAATAGCGTAATTACAATATTGGATTTTAATCAAGTACAAGAAGTCCTTGATTTATGCGAGTTATGTATGTTACGTACAAATACAAACCAAATTTCCATATATCGCGATTCCCATGAAGTAGCCAAGCTGTAGCGTTAAGTAACTTGCGCACCACCGCACAAAATCGCATAGTAGTGAATTTTTCTCGCATATAACGAACATCTTAAGAGATTTTCTTTTATTGCATATTAATTAAATCGCATATTAATGAATTTTTCTTGCATATAACGAGCATCTAAGAAGTACAGTTACTGCTAATTTATGACTCATGTAAATCGATTTGTTTATTCATTTCATCAATTTATTATTATTTAGTTAATACTCGTATAATCGAGAGATTAAAGTTAACATGAAAAAAAAATAATAACATTTCATACTTAAAAACAACTATAAAACACTTATAGCTACAAGGCCTTAATTTAATTTAAGGTTATGAAAGTAATAAAAGTAAAAACAATAGGAATTTTAAACCCGCCGATAAAATAGTGAAACTCAGAAAAGTTCTTTTATCGCATTGAAAGAACTAAAAAGTCATATAAAAAGCACATAAAAACGCTGGCATCATAAGATAAATAATTTATCAAAGATAATGAAACACCAGATATATAAAATCTTTCAATTCAAATCTTCGACTCAAAATGTGTAAAGATGTGTTATATATTAATAGCTTTGTGTATGTCGTCCGGACTAATGACTGTTTACATCTAGATGAGAAAACGTGTTCGAAGGACAATGACGACCACAGATATAAAACTTTAATCATACACATCATCACGTATAAAAAACTGTTGACAGGAAGCTGGTATTCCGATTGTTCAAATAAAAATTGACGACCACTGATCGTTTAAGTTGACAATGACGTGTACGTTTAATCGTAAAATTGCCTTGCTGTTTTGATAGACCAATTGAGAAACTTAGTCTCAGATTAAAATGATATCTTATGGAATGCAATGAAAAACACTTCATGAGATTCATAACAAGATAGTTGAAACCTCTTATTGATTATGGATCAATAAACGGCAAAAAATGTTTTCTAACAACCACTTATTTTTTTTTATGAATGACCATTTATTTACTGCATAGGACTTTGGTGAATGTCCTTAATGGTTTCAAAACAAATCATGCTAATAAACACGCTCATCAAACATGTAAATAGAACATACGTAAACAGCAAACCCTCAAGATCCGAACGATTCTACTTACGAACAATTCGAGATCCCAACAAATATTCGAGGAAAATTTGGGCAACGTTCGAAATTCGAACAAAGAATCATGTAGTCGTTTTAAAAAATAGACAAAAACAAGTGGTCGTACTGTTATTGAACCATACCCTCAACTAATGGATTGCTATAATTGATTAATTATATTATACAATACAATAGTTTCATATATGTACTACGCAAACATTCAACTGTTGAAATTAAATACTGTGTTTTATCATTATTAATATGCTCTTTTGAAATAGGCACTTAAAATGTTTTATATCGGGTGAAATTTTGGGGGTCTGGAACGAATCAATTCAATTTATATTATTTCTTATAGAAAAATTCAACTCGAAATCCGAACAATTCGAGAACCAAACCGTATCCTAGAACGAATCGGTGTTCGGATCTTAAAGGTCCACTGTGTGTATATTCCTGCAATGTATAAAATGCAGGCATTCTATAGAATACTAATCCTAATCATATTAGGCAAAGTATGAAATAGCGCCTCGTATATATAATTATTTAGGCCAGTTTAATTTAGTTAACAACATTTCTTCTAAAAACATATCGGCCTATAGCTTTAAACTTAACCTGAATTCTTGCTTAACATAACTATTCAAATGCTAATTCCATACAATCTTGCCGGTTATTCGGCCAAGAGCCACCGATGGCGCTGCAGCTCGAAGGTGGAGGGTTCGGTCGATCAGTGTGTGGTACACTTGGATTATTGTAGTAAACAAGTACTTTGGGTTATGATGATGACAGATTACTTGGTTAGGTTAGGCCTGGGACCAATGCTCAAGTTAAAACGGCCTAACCTAACCCAGTCACCCGTCATCAAAAACATAAAGACCACAATAATCAAAGTGTACCAAACTGTGATCGATCGACCACTCCACCTTCGAGCTGCAGCACCATCGGTGGCTTTTGGCAGAATAACCGACGAGTACCGTTTATTTTGTATGAAATCATTGATAATGGCTAGATCATGTTTTCCATCCAAAATCAATTAAAATTATTTAAGACTAATATTTAATAAATAAAAATTAAGAGTCTTCATCTGAAGTGAAAAAATTGTCATCCTACGAACTACTTATCCCAATAGACATTATCAATCATTAATTGCCTTTAATGAAAATGACACAAAAATTCAACTTACAATTTAATGAAAGATGGTTTCTTTTATACCAATTAAAATTTAGTGCGTGACATTCAACTAATTGTTGTTTTCACACACAGATAATTTTAATTATACATTTTACCATCTTTGTATTTATTTATTTATTTATAGAAACCTATTATCACACATATTAAAAACTATTGACTAGTGAGCAATTAGCTTCACAACCCACGTGCCTAAGTCATTTAGTTAATAACATCAAAAAATGTTCTGTTGTCATAACTGGACAGGGAGAACCGTAGTTTCGGATTATAATTATGATCTCAAAACCAATTTATGAGATCCACGACAAGATAGCCAAAATCTTTATATTAACGAGAAATCAATAAATGAGAAACGATGTTGGGAAAAGGATTATTTTTAAGAATGACCAATTAATCACCAATTAGTTTGTTCATTATAGCGCTCACATTAATACTGTGAATCTCAGTGCATCACAGTCATAAAACATCTCGACGAACGCACCCATAGAAACAAAATGGAACCCGAAACTATTTCGTACGTGTTCACACCACAAAGTTCCGAGCTATATTCTCCGACAAATTACTCAAACGTGCGCTTAATAAGATACCCAACAGTTGCGAAAAGTGAAAATGAAAAGAACAACGTTATCCAAAGTGGTGAATCGTTAAAAAAGCCTGTCGTTCGTGCCCCTGAAATACCCGGATTTTCACACGTGTTTAATACCAGTTCGAAAATGCCTAGAAGAGTGTTTTGGGGTTTCGTATTGATATGTTCTATGGTGTTGCTGTACACCAACGTTCACAAAAGAATTGAGAAGTTTTTCGACGACAATCCGTCAACTGAATTGTCAAGAGCAGTTAAGCATCAACTAAATTTTCCAGCTGTGAGCCTTTGTCCCAGCATCTTCCGAGACAATCCCACGTTAAAGAAATTGGCCCAAGAAAAAATGAAGTCGGATGATCTCAAAAGTCTGTTTAAAATGATCGACTATGGAATCAGTTTGGATACCTATTGGAACATGATCAACGTTTATTTCAACGTTGAACAATACAAACTAGAAAAGGTAACCTATAAAAAATTATTCAAGATATATTATTTTTGTGTTGTGTTAGCAATGAATCTCTCTTCATTTCCATATTTTATTAAAAAACCCGTCTAATTTATTTATTCTACAGGGTCGCTCTCTTTACGAAGGACTAACTCTGTACAAAGAAATGAAACATCAGTTTGTTTCCACACCAATAGGAATATGTTCACAAGTATATTTAGGTGAAAAAAACACAAGTACATTAAAAATGCTTTTTATACTCTTTATATTAGTTTAACTTGTGAATGAGTTGTGAGTTTATAAAAACAAAACTACTCGACGGATTTTGATGAATAATGTGTCATTGGATTCGCCTTAGTATAACAAGTAACAATGGCTAATTGCGTTAATGAAAAACCAATATGGCAGACGCTACATGCCATATATGCATAATTCTTTAGACCCTCTTACAGGCTAATAGGCTCGATGGATTTTGATGATTGCAATGTCATCGGATCCGCCCAGTTTTCACGAGTGACACTGGATATATGGCACTAATGACAATCTAATATGGCGGACACTATATGCTAGTATATAAAGATTATGCATACAAAAACAAGAGGACTTGGTAGATTTTGATAAACAACGTGTCTATGGATTGTTCTTAGTGTATCGAGTGACATTGCCTATATGCTGTTAATTAAAAACCAATATGGCTGAAGTTATATGCCAGTATATAAAAACTTAAATTTTTTTTTAATGTTGGCCTACTTGTTTAAGCATACTCTTTATATAACCTACTGTCATATACAGCCTACACTGTCTCTGCAGCCTGTGGCTCCGGGTGGCAGCGTTATGGGTGAGGGTTGTCGCACAAAGCTCCCAGGGAAATGTTAGGGAGGGTAATCCTATGTGACTCGACTATGGGGTCCAAGGTCCGTGAGAATCCCCGTAGAGGTCGAAAGCCCGGAGCTGAGGACGAGGGCCAAGTGCCACTACAATCTGGCATCCAGCTCCCTTGGCTGCCCTGAAACTTCGACTAAGCAGAGAAGGCGATGGGGGGCTTACTTCCAAAGTCTGTTACCGGCCTTGTGCCTAAAGTAATGGGCCCCCCTGGCCGGGGTAAATGGTCTTTTACCACACCTAAATCTCACTATGGCCCCAACATCCAGAAAAGCTTCTCTAGCATCCACAAGTGAGACATCGGGCAATACGCAAGAAATAACAGGAAAAATCTCAAAAACAAAAAGGCACCTTGTCTCAGGGCGAAGAAAATCTTACTGAATCATTGGAAACATCTTCACATGGGCGTAGTTGACAAACGACTCAAACAAATTGAACAAAACGACCCAAAAGGTAATCTTTGCAACATGGGCTATATTAGAAGCGAACTTGTATCAAGAGACAGTGGACTGTGTGCGCAGGAAGGCGGAATTTGAAGCTGCTACAACCCACCAGGCTTACACAATGTGTGGCACAAACTGTGCAACATTTGCCCAGGTTGCATCCAGTAAACAACCAAGAAAACCAAAGGAAAAGAATAAAAGGGACAGAAAAAAATTCATTCCCTGCAGGCAAGTGGGCAAGCAAAAAACCCAGAAATTCCACCCACACAAGAATTTTCATTGAACCTGACAATACAGCAGACGAACTCTCACAAAAGCAAATAAAAAGAGTGGTGAAAAAAGTGATTGACACCGTCAAAGAACAGGTCAGAATCCGTGGCTTGCGATGCGCTTGGTTCATGGCTATTTCCATTGAGACAGGATTTTGGCTGGGGCGAGTAAGATCTTGGAGAACTCAAAAATACGAAGGAGGGGTCTTATTGCAAAAACCTCCAACTCCAAGCTTCTACGCATAATAATATATGACGTCCCAAAAGAACTAATGGAAAAGGAAATTATTCAAGCGATTAAAACCCAAAATCCTAACACGTGGTGGAAATAATCATGAATTTGAGCAAGATATAAGGCTGAAGTTTCAAACAGGAAAAAAAAGGAAGATTTGCAAAACTGGGTTGCGAAAGTCACCCCCATCTCAGAAGAGAACTAAATAAAGCTAAAAGACTTCATTGGGTGGCAATTGTGTCGTACGGAAGACTTCAGAGGCCTCAGCAGATGTTGTAAGTGCCTTGGTCTTGGGCCATCGCCAGGAACTTTAAGCGTCTCGGTCTTGGGCACATCGCCAAAGACTGCAAGGCAGCGGTTACTACCTGTGGTCACTGTGCTAAAGAAAGGCACAAACACTCAACTTGCCCTGAGAGAAAAAACCCGCAAAATGCGCCCTGTGCAAGCAGAGCAAAAGGCCAAACGGCCACTCCATCTTGAGCAAAGATTGTATGTCGTATAAGTTCATTCTAGCAAGGGCGCAAGAAGCAATAGCCGATGATGACTAACACTCTCATTAAAAATTTCAGCTTTGTTTAACATATCCTGGAGCGTTCAAAGTTGGCGACCTATGAGCTTCGACAGAAAATGCACGACAACAGGCTTTCCATTGCACTGTTGCAGGAGCCATTACCGGCATAATGGGCACATTACTGGTTTGAGAAAGGACGGAAGATATTTCACTGGTCAACTTACCACTTGAAGTGCCATGGGCTGCCGTGATCTTCACTAACCCCACCATGGTTATCACGAAGCTCTCTCAGTTCTGTACTGATACCTGCGTTTGCATTGAAATCAACAAAACTACCTTCAAAGTGATAGCAATTTCTGCTTACTTCAGATTCTCCGACCCCATTAAGCCACATAACTCCCACCTGAATAATATAGTAAGGTCTCTTCCCAATCTGCCCCTTGCCATTGCCATCGATGCCAATGCAAAGTCAACAGTTTACAAACAGGGAAACGGATCAGCAGAGAAAACTCACGAAAGACTTTCTTGCATCCTCTTGCCTCTTTACCCTAAACACCCTTAACCAGCCCTCGGGCTTTTGCACCTCGCAGGGCAAAAGTAACAATGACGTGACCATGATCTCAGGCGTTCTTGTGCTCCTTGCAGGAAATTGGTTTGTCAATGTGGACTGGACAGCCAGTAACCAACGCTGTATTACATTTGACCTGCATTCCATCCAATCCACGAATATTGTTCAGGCTCAGTAAAGCAGATACAACATTGACAGAGCTGACTGGAACAGGTTTGACGTTGTTTTGGCGAAAGAGTAGACAAACTCTACCCACAGCGGTTGTTCTTCTGCATCCAACATCAACGTCCAACTTGGGAACGTCTATGAAACCCTGTACAAAGTATGCAATAAGTCCATCTCAAGACGTTAAGCACATCGCGCCCGCAGAACTCCCTGCTGAAACGACGAACTCAACAAATTCAAAGCTGTTGTCTACAACAAGAGGCGCACCTACCAGCGATCAAACAGAGAGGTCAGGGAAAAGCTCAAGAATGAATATTATATTCTGCGCAAGGACTTCCGGCATGCAATTTATCAGGCAAAGCACACCAGCTGGAACATTTACGTAGAAACTCAGGGTAATTAAAACCCCTCGGATTTGGCCCACATCGTATGTGGACCACAAAAATATGCAGGACATTATCTGCGCAATCAATGATTAAATGTACCATTCGTCAATGTTGTTTTAAAACAATAACAGATAATAATAAACAACAATGATTACCATATTGGTACCGAAAAACTTCAAACTTCATTCATAACTCTCCGTTTCCTTTACAGACCCCCTAGACAAAGATGATGACTAACCCTAAATATTCAGTTTGATTAAACTTTTATTTGAAAACGTACAAAATAATATAGCTTATGTACCCAACATTTATATATGAACAAAATTGGTTGTAACTATTTTTCAGATGAAACTATATCAGATATGCACAGCGAAAATGATGTTTTTATTGTCGTGGGATTGAAGCAATTTACTAACAACATAAGAACAAGGGATAATATACTCGTAAGTTTTTCATACAAAATGTCAAATGAAATAATTTGAAACTTATTTAATAATTTTTTGTCATTTATCAATGACTGATTATTTTTGCAGGTGTACATACATCCATTTATGGATACACCCACGAGTAAATATTTTGTTGGTGTCAAAGGAAAAAAAGTCTTTTTTGGGTCGCATATTTCGTTCAATTTGAAACCATTTCAAGTAAGTTGAAAAAGTGCAATCATCTTCGATTTCAAATTTTCAAATACTTTTAAAACTATTTTTTTGTTTTTATGATAAGACAATTAAAGAAAATCGAAAAAATGCTCAGTGTGTAGATGCCGACATAGTAAAACAATGCCAGATGGATTGTATGGTGACCAGTTTGACACGTGCTAATGACGTAACGTGCAGGTAATTTGCATATCTTGTTAGTAACTTTCATGCCATATATTTTAAATGTTCACAAGCTACATAACTATGTTTTCTGATACTAAACCCGTGTCAATTATAAAGTAACTAGCGATATGCCCGTCAAAAATGACGGTCAAGCTTTTAGGTGGTAAAAAACAGGTTCTGTTATATGAGTTCAAGTGGCCTAGTTGATAAAGTGCCATTTGAACCCGGGTTCGAATCCTGCCTCAACCAAAAAAAAAAAAGTGAAAATTTTTTTTTTACAATTTTCACCATCTCAGTGTGATAGACAGACATACAGACAAACGAAGCAAATTATATTGTTAAGATGAAGCCTTAAGTGGACATTTACTGTCTTATATTCGATTCATCCACAATGATATGTATGTTTACCACCACTATACAGAATTCAATGACATTCAAACTTATTCAAAAAGTATCACATCATGCAAATTTGTGACCCCAAACTCTAACCATTACTGCATTAACAAATATCCGATAACATTTTGAGAAATAAAATAATTTATCATTCTGCATTAGGAAATTTTCACAACCCACAATATCTCTTCCATTGTTTACAGTTTTGATGAGGCATTTTTGAAAACATTGATTTAATTGATTTTTGTAAACTTTTTGATTCTATGTAGGTTTTTTCAATAAAGATTATTATTATTCACTGACTTAGAATGCCATTCATGCCCCAAGTGATTAACTTACCCGACTGTAAGAATTCTACCGAGTTCGAATCATCGTACATCGCTCTGGCCAATCACCTTCAAGATTTCCGAATTTGGAAATGTCCATGTCCATTGATGTGCGATTGGCTCGACTACTCCATCAATTTTTTTGATATTCAAAGTAGGAAAAACCAAAGTTACTTACAAATCGATGTCAAACTATCTTTCAAGCTTTTTGTGGAGAAGGAATACTGGAGTTACCCAATCGATGGTCTTTTGTCAGATGTCGGAGGCAATATGGGATTATTCTTGGGAGTCTGCATTGTAACCATTGTTGAGCTGTTAGAATACATTTGTATTAAAATCAGAATGTTTGTGGTCAAGTGCATGAAGGTTTTGAAAGATCGTAACTCTTCGCAGTAAATACAGTAATGGGGGTACGACACGATCCAGTTTACCACAATTCTGCTGCGACTTTGCATAAGCAACTCATAGCAATTCACCACACTGGTGACGCCATTTGTGGTTTTCTAGGCATCGACTTCGAATTGCAGAGTTGTTGAGGTTGTGGGCGAGCTACTTCCACTGAAGTTGATTGTCAATCCATAGCTAGCAAAGAATAGAAAGCCTTTCCATCGATGCTTAGAGCTTGTCCCAGAGGTCATGTGGATTTCCTGATGATATACAGAGCCACTGTGGAGAACATGCGCTAAATGTGCGTATTATTAGGCACATTTTGCCTACAGTGGCGCTGTATTCCAAATTTTACAGTAATGTTTTATTATTTTTCACTATCAAGTGAGAGTGAAACTGATGGAACATAGCGCCTCTCGCGAAGAAATAAAGAAACGCGAAAAATTATGAAAAGTGGTGTTTCACATTTTTTCCACAGTGACGCTGTATACCATCAGAAAATCCTCATGGCCTCTGGGACAACAATAGCATGAGAAAAGCTCGCGATGGGAAGGCTTTCTTTATTCTTTGTCGGCTATGGTCAACCAAAAACAACTGAACATTGCAACAAGTTTTTCATGACGTCATGACGTCGGAGTTGCAAATGCATTGCATAGTACAGACTGCAGCACAACCACCGTTTGGGCATGTTAGTGATAATTTCCTTGATTTAAAATCGTGGCAAGGTCGATCGTGTCGTAGCATGTGGTATGGCGTCACTGTTGATATCGCCTCATTATAACAATATTCACTGCAACGATTATCAGGCTAAATGCCGACTTATTGTAGGTTAATTCCGAACATTATATGCTACTAAAAACATAAAATACAGTAGATATAAATAATATTTGAAGAGTTGGGTGGAAAAACGTCAAGACCATTTAAGACCAGTCTATAGCATAAAGATGTTGGTTTGGACTTTTGGAGCAAGAATATAGAACAAGACTACTGTTAATGTTTAATTTTTTGTCATTTCTTTTTTTTTGTCACTTCACTTCCTGGTAGTTTCGCTTACTTGTTTCACTTCCAAAACAATGGAAAACATAAGCCCACTGATTATTTGAAAAAACGACGTAAATGCATTTATAAATTAACACGATATTTGGAATAACGGCGCAATTGCATTGATTTAACCCGCAACTTGAGGATTGTCAACTGAAGTTAACAAATTTTTTTTGCAAAACCTGTTCGTTTTCCTTCTGTAAATATGCAGTTAACAGTTTTTTTTTCAAATCTTAAATTTGAAGGTTTGCCCGTTTTCTCAAAACTGCATTTTTAGGGTTATTTCAAAATGCAAGCAGTAATTCCACCCAACTCCTCAATTGAAGATTTTGACAGCAAGGCTAGTCCAGATCTTCAAACGTGTTTTCTTTGAATATTGTAAAAATATCACTTAACACCCTTTTGCACCAAGTCCTTCGATTATAAGAAAAAAATGCCGTCATTGTAGAGAAACAAAACTTAACCATAACGTTACAAGAAGACAGTACGGATAATAATTATTGCATAAATAATTTTGATCGCAGAAGTTTAATTGCATAATTTACTCCGGGGTTAATTGCATAATTTACTCACAGATCCCAACTTTGGACTCAATTGTTATCGTATCACTCGTTGCGAATGAAAATGTATATTTCCAACTTATTTATGTTTTTATAATAATTTATTTTCAATCCTTTCACTTTGTTTTTGTTGAACGTTAAATGAAAATAAATAAAAGTGGTCTGCAATATGTAAAATATTATTAAAGATCATCATTTTGCCAACATAATTAATATTTGAAGGGGCCTGGTGTAAAAGAATATCAAGTAACATTTTTGTAAAAAATCACTTAGAAGCATTTTCCAATGTGTTAGGTACAATTCTACCTTCCTAACGCATAAGTTTGAGCAAAACAACAATACATGCAAAGATATTAGTGCATGAAGTTTGAAGTAGCCCATAGAAAGCAAGCCAAGTTCCGATCTTCAAATGCGTTTTCCTCGAAATTGTACAAATGTTACTTCACACCATTTTTACACCAAGCCCTTCATTTGATTGTAGTCAAGCGCATGATATACTGTGTATTGTATGTGTTTATTATGTATATACTGTATACATACAGTGTATGTACATGTGTATAGAGGCCAAGATGCATATGTAGGCCTATATGTATATTTATTATGGTAGGAAAAAAAATTGAGATGTGTAGAGTCACATTTGTGACTAGGTGGACCTCTAGTGTAATGCTAAAATACCTGACCAAGCTATGCTGAACAGCCTGACAAAGCTGTAGCTACTGTATGCGCTATGTTGTGATGGAAAGCCCGACAAAGAAAATCATTTAAGTAAGACTGGGGTAAGTTGTTACAAATTTTGCTTTGCATTTTGTTATTGAAGACTTGTGCGACAAGTATGAAATTGAAATTTATGGAATTTGAAAATTTGAACTTTTCATAAATACTTCGAAATTTTTTGAATCCCTAAGTTTTCATGCAAGTGCTTAAAATCTACTTTTTGTATAATAATGTAAACTGTAAAAAACCTACGCTGGAATGGGATAAGTTGTTACAGAATAAATATAACCTACTTCAAGCACACATTTTGGAATGTGAATGAAGAAAATAAGATAATTTGTATAATATATATTTATTTATTAGTATAAAATTCCAAATTAATTGATCTCAATTATTGAAAAACACTTCAACAGTCATGCACCACTTCCAACGTTACAGTTCCAACGTTTAAGGAAGTGGTAGGTAACAACCTACCCCAGATGACACAATTTTAATTGACTTTAAGTCGTTAAGTCTCCAAAACTATGCGCTATAGTTACATGCACCGATTTAAAAGCAAATATTGATCTCATTTGTATAGTAACTAATACTACACGTGACTTGAGCCTTGTTAGCCAAATAAACCATTGAACAATTCATCGAAAATTTACTTTGACACCCAAAAACACAAAAACTTGTGACATCCGTCCACTTTCTTTAAACTCTACGGTACTAACTGCAATACTTTTCCACGCTGTTTAACACATGATCACTAACGGGGAACGCCATACCCCTAATAGATGGTGAAATAACTCCAATGTAACAACTTACCCAGTGTAATAACGTCTCCCTTACTTCTGTTCTCCTTTTACTTTCTACTGTAAACACTTATTGGAATGTGTGACCCACTTTTCGATACCCCCACCCACTGACAAATTAATTCCAGCGCAACCATTTCAGGGCCACCATTTCCACAGTTTCAATTTTGTCGTCATTCTATCGAACAAGTAGCAGCCGAACTTGAATAACCACTTTTTCGGTAAAATGACAAACAAAATTGTACGACAGCAATTCCAAACTAATGAAACTGAAAAAAGGTGACCCTAAAATGGCTGCACAAAACTGAAGCGAATTCGTCAGTGAGGAGGTATCAAAAAGTTGATCACATCCCAATAAGTGTTCACAAGCATTAAACGAATGTGTATAAATTAATAAAAGGTGTACCTTTACACTGACATACATAATGTGTGTCTGTATCATTTTGTTATATTTTTTATTCACGAGTGAAATTTATTTTTTGATGCCTCTTCGAGTGTATCGAAAAGTTTTTTTATTCTATTTTTATTAACGATAAAAACACACGAAAGATTCTGGATAACAGAGAATAGGGCACTTAAATATTTGTTTTAATAGCTAATTACAATGGTCGTTTAATTGACTGAAAATAAACGTTCATTTGTATGATAGCAAGAAAAAAAAATAATACATGTTTGTCTTGTAAAATCAATACACAATGAAAGATTGAAAAACAAGATGTTACCTGTTATTCGTTTTACAATTCAGTAATTGATAATTTTTTCATCAATGGACATTATAAAGCAAAAAACAAGACGTCTGCTGTAGTCGAATAAAGTTTTAGTGTATCTCCTCTGACTTAATTACTGTTTACATACATATAATACAGACTTGTCAGCAACACGTGTTTTAAGAGCAATGACGACGCCTAACAAACCATTAACAATTTTCATTACCTTGTGTTTATAAAAAGTTAATCATCCATGTACCAAAATCAATACTAAGTTTATTTATACTTTTTTATCTTTATATATATATAATTTTCTAAGGTAGACCCCACTTTCTAAATCCACGCAGGTTTACTATAACAACCAGGGTAAACAATGAAATCCACTTATGTTGTTTACCATAACACTTAAGCATGTGAATCTATTGTCATTCTATCATAATCTAAAACTAACTCTGGGCACAAACACATCTCTGATAAACAAAATGGAAACCCGCAATGCTTCGTACGTGTACACAACACGAAGCTACAATTCAGTTCCGAGCAGACGTTCTTACAAAAGACGGTCTATAAATCTATCAAGTCTCAAAAAACGAAAGAAAAATCTTATTTTTCCATGTAGTGAAACGTCAAAAAAACCTGAAGTTCGTGCTCCTGAAATACCGGGATTTTCATACGTATTTAGCACTACTTCCAAACCACCTAGAAGAGTATTTTGGGCTTTGGTATTAACCTGTTCTGTACTGCTGCTATATTTCAACGTCAACAGAAGAATTGAGAAGTTTTTCGACGACGAACCGTCGACAGGATCGTCAAGAGCAACCACTCGCCAACTAACTTTACCAACAGCAAGCATATGTCCCAACATCTTTCGAGACAATCCCACGTTGAAGAGATTGGCAAAAGAAATGGACACAGTTGACACCAACAGTTTGTTTAAACTAATCGACACTAGAATGAGTTTGGATACCTTTTGGAACATGACCAATCATTATTTCAACGTCGAAATGTACAAATTAGAAAAGGTAACAAATAACAAAATATTTTAAATTTTAACTTCTTCACCCTCAAATACTTAATGAAGAAAAACCAAAGTGATACAACAAAAACTTACCCCAGTTAACTGACCGGGTTATACCACCCGGTCAGTTATCTGGGGTGAGAACCAACCAGTTGTCTTAACTTGGTTTTCCTTCATTATTGAATATTTTAGTTGAACTTGCTGTTAGTCAACGAATTCTGACGTTCTTCATGTCCAAGTAAAATTAAACCCTTTAGTATATGGCCGAATACCTAAGACACATAATAGTGTCTCTTCATGCCCCTTTATGAAGTTCTAGAATTTAATGTGAAATTTTCTCATAAAGTCCTTTAAAGTGCATATATACTGACATGTATCAGATATTAACGCTTTCGACACTACACGCATATGATAATGTTAAAGATTCACTACATAACATATTATAATGCCAGTAATAGTCAGTCATAACAACCACCAAATTGTTATTTTGGGGAATTATGTGACACCTTATAATCACTAATCCATAAACTGCACAAATAATTTTACGTGTAAAAAGTCTAATTTGTGTTTTCATAGGGTCGTTCTATTCACGAAGGACTGACGCTGTATAAGGATATGAAACATCGGTTTGTTTCCACACCAACAGGAATTTGTTCACAAGTGTATTTAGGTTAGAAAAACTTCTACATTGTCACAGTGTAATCGGTCAGATATAACTGTCCCCACTATGGCAAATTATATTCAGTTTGCCACAACCCAGCATTTTCACCCCCCATAATCAGCATTTTCATACCACCCACGGTCCTCGCAAAATTGTCATCCGATTTACGCCTCACCCTCTACACAGGGTGCTTTTTCTCAAGTGAAACAGGTGAATATCTTGCTTAATATTGCAGATACGTCCATATGGAATATGATCAAATTATCCAGGAACTATCCAATGGTACTATTTTTTATTGACCTTCATTCAATGATTATCGCATTTTAATTAATTACAATGGAATATGATCAGAATATTAAATACCGTGTGGCTATTTTCGTAAACGTATCCATGTTTGAGAGCGAACAAACATTTGAACAAGTTATAATTCGATTTACCTGAACGATTATGAAAACGAGGCGCATCCATATTTGAACCTAATAAGTATACATTTAAGACATTACCGTATAGGTTAGGTTAGGTAGTTATTAAGAACCTAATGCTAATAGATTAGGTTAGTTACTTGCAGAAAGCTGTTTCAACAGCAACGTACCTTTTAATCACTACTGTTGGATGAACTTTTATTTATTGGATAAAGTGTTGAAAATAAATGGAAACAACTGTGGGTTCGGACCACTTATGAATATTGGATACAACTTCCTAAATATGACTTGGTAGCCACGACTCATGGTTTTTGATGTAAAAATGAAATGAAAATGAATTTCAACGTCAATGAAAATGGAACCACTGGATAACCCTTGGATATTCTGAATATATTTTATATAGCTATACTTGACGTATCTGCACAATACCAGGCAAGATATTCCCCTGAGAAGAAGCATCCTGTATTGGTTGTTGATTGTAGCTATTTTAAAGTGGTTGCAACTATTTTGTTTTCCTAGATGAAACAGTACCAAACATGTACAGTGAAAATGACATGCATATTGTGGTAGGTTTAAACGACAATAGCAATTCCTCGCGACGCGATTCTGTGCTGGTAAGTTTCATGAAATCACATTATCAATGGCGAGATTAATCATTTTCAAACTTTTTCAATGATGCTTTATCGATTGTTTATTTTTTTTTGCAGCTATACATACATCCGTTTGAAGATACACCAACGGGAAAATATTTGGTAGGAGTTAAAGGAAGAATGCTTTCTTTTGGATCAAGAATTGCTTTCAATTTGAATCCATATCGAGTAGGTTATGAATTCGAACCATCTTACATTTGAAAGAACGGCTTACTTTTCAACGTTATCGTTTCATGTTGACAATAGACTATTAGAGAAAATAGACCAAAAGCTCAGTGTCAAGAAGCTCATTTAGTGAAACAATGCCAAATGGGTTGCATGGCGAAATATTTGCAACATGGGAATAACATTACGTGCAGGTAATTTATGCGTTTTAGTAACTACTGTATTTACATTTTGACATTAACTATAACATGACTCATAAGATTGTTTTAAGTGATGAAAACTACTTTTTTGTTTCAAAATCCTTTGAAAGTAGCATGATACAAACGTCGCCAAATGCACTGCCTTATTATATTCGTTTAATTGGTGTTTTAATTAGGATGCCGTTCATGCCTCCAGAAATCGAACTACTAGATTGTAACAATTCTATCGAATTCGAATCATCGTACATTGCTCTGGCCAAATATCTTCAAGATTTTAAAGTTTGGAAATGTCCATGCCCAAAGATCTGCGACTGGCTAGACTATTCTGTCAATTTCTACGACAGTCAAAATAAGAAAAACCAAAGTTATCTGCGTATAGACATCAAAGTTTCTTTCAAACTCATCGTGGATAAGGAATACTGGAGTTACCCAATCGATGGACTTTTGTCAGATGTTGGGGGCAACATGGGATTATTCTTAGGGGTTTGCATCGTAACTATTGTTGAGGTCATGGAATACATTTTTGTAAAAATCAAGTCTCTTTTTATCAGCTGTACGCATAAAGAATTATTTTGATTGATTTGAATAAGTAACTCAAAAACTGTATCAACTGTTACTAATCGATCGCTATCCAAGTTCTCAGTTTAATCGTTGTCTTTAAAATGACCATGTCAATGAAAACACCCCCCAACCGATACTATCAAAGTAAACCCGCTATACATATACCCGTACTGTATACCAGCGTTTCCGTGGTAAATGGAGTTTGGCGAGGTAACATTAAGGGTTCCATGAAATAGATTGAACACACTAAAAGTTAAAAAAATATTGTAGGTACGTTTATATCTGATGGACGAAACAGTATTTGACTCAGATCGCTTTTAATGCACAGCTTGTGTGATTGGCGGCTGCATTTGTTTATATGGGACATGGAAGAGAACAAGACGAGAGGTCCCCTTTCTTCGGGAACACTATTAACTTTTAATTTACAACTTTAATAGAAACCAAGCAAAAATTAAAAATTTCTCCCCCCAGACTGTGATCTAATCAGGAACCTTTCGTATATACCGACAAGCTCTAACCAGAGCTA
>JAQIWH010003548.1:0-19576 GCA_034695005.1 Cryptops parisi
GTGTGTGTATGTGTATGTATATATGTATGTATGTATGTATGTATGTATGTGTATGTATGTATGTATGTATGTATAATGTATGTATAATGTATGTATGTATATATATATAGGCCAAACGTACACACCTATAAAGCAGATGAGGGGCATCTTATAGTGTCACTATATGTGTGTGTGTGTAAATAAATATATATGTATATATATACACACACACACGTACATAGGCCTACACATAGTCTATGCTCAAATAACAAGTCCACCAATAAAATCTTCGCGTTCCGATTAACGCGTTAATGACAGTCAAATTGTCGCCGTTACTACAAAGCTACACTCAACTGATTACAGTTATCAAGTGATATTTCGCACCCAGCAGCTGAGAATGGAAAACACTTTTCTACCAAAAAAACATCAGTGGACCTAGAGAAAAAAAGAGTAACCCCGACAAAAAAAATAGAGCGTTAATAATAATAAGCTAGATGAAGCTAAAAAAAAAAAAGATAACCCTTGTTAATAAATTTTTAACCCCCCTCAATTTTAACACCTGGGAAAAATCTTACCCCTCTTAATGTGCAAGATAAAGAGGGATTCCAAAACAAGGAGTATAAATAACCCTTACATTTTTTTTTAAATATAAGGGGTAGCCCAGCTAACAAGTAGCTGGGATGGTTTTTTGTTTTATATAAATATATACTGCTATAAGAGGGTTTATAATTTAAAAAAGAAAAAGTGTTGATGACCCTTATTTTACCTCTTAAAGTAAAACTCTTAACGAGATTGTACTTTTGCACATTGTAACAATTTTTAAAAAAATGTGCCATGGGAAAAAAAAAACAATAAAAAGTTCATACCTTGTGATTACATAGTAAATAATATGTTGGAAAATGAAATTCGTATTTCGATATACTTTATTTTATATACTAAATTTAAACAGGAAAAAAAGTGTTGTTAACACCTAATACGATTTTACAACAAATCGTGTTATTTTAAAATAACGAGTAAAAACGTTATTTTAAAGTACCCCGCACATCTTTCTGTAAGATTATATCAGACGAAGTAATATACACTAATTATAAAACTACAAGTTATGCATTTTACAATGTATAGAATCCAGACACTGTATAGAATGCCTATCCTATTTTGATAAAGTATGAAATGTCCGTTTACGTTAGTTTACATTTCTCCCAAATATAAAAACCCACTTAGGCCTAAATTTAGGTTATCTTTAAACCCAGACATAACTTAAATTCTTAACAAAATTTCCTATGATAATTTCATACATTGCATAACTAGGCTTGGCTCTATAAAATGCCAGATTGTATACATTGCCGGTTGTTTACACAAAAATTATTATTCGGTGATAAAATGTTATGTGCACCTGGTATCCGTAAATATATAAAAATATATAAAAATTTAACCATATGCACGGAGAGTATGCTAGTAGTCAGTCATCAACTTGTAGTCATCCACAATGAATTAGCTTTTATAAATAAATTGTAAGTTGTTTTGTGAAACATTTCAATAGGTTCAAAAATTATCATTTAATAACATAGCTAGTATTCAGTAAAAAATACGTTCGGCTCAACGTAAAATTTCGATACTTTTTTTAAACATTAAAACCACATAATCATAAGTGTCAAATATTGAATAATATATAAATAAATATGTATATATATAATAGAAATGTATAAAAAAATTAATAGAAAATCGTGATCTAATCGCAACGAAGAAGAACAAGTACATTAGTGAATCTGATAAAGTTGACACGTTAATTAAGTTGAGAAAATTCTTTTTTTTTCTAAAGGACAAATAAAATACAAAAATATACAACAAAAAAATGTACCAAGTACAAAAAATGTCATTAAAACTTGCTTGCAATTTCATCCAAAAAAATATCAAAAAAACGATTACCGAAAAAATGTGCACTAATTGGTATGTAATTTTATGAAACGAAATTACGTATAAGTGTAAACAACACATTAAGTTACCGTACTACCTATATACAAAATATTGATATATTACTGTCTACATTTTATAAAAATATAAAATAAACGTTTTTTTCTAAATGTCAGTTCGAATAAAATATCACTTGCAAAAGATGATTAATTTTCTTGCAAAATTTGATAACGTACCTTAGGTTGCAGTGGTTGTTGTTGTTTGGTACCAATTATAAGTTTCAAAATTTTTATTTACGATTATTAAGCTAAAAAACATTTATGCAAAAAAAAGTGTATCATTAATTATGATAAATTCAACATATTGCATAGTATACTGGTTATTGCTATTACGACAAAATTATATACATAACTATGATAGAAATTTATAAATTGGGAAAAAAATATTTTGCTTAAAAAGCCACCTGAAGCGCACAATTTTTGTTGTGGCAATTCAATCAATTTGTGGACAACTTTGACGTCAGCTTCTTGTCAATCGATTTTCTTTGACTGGACAAGAATCTGATGTCACAGATGTCCATGGATGACTCGATTCACCATACCAAAAATTGCGTATCAGAAGGTCATTATAGTTTGTATGGGGAAAGGGCACAAGTTAAATGTATTTTTTTTATCAAATATGGATATAAAATTAAGTTATAAAAATATCAACTAAAATATACACTATCTTATTTATTAAAGACAAGACTGCTCGTCCTCCTCACCAGCTATGGTAGCGCCACCACACCATGTGTGAAAATGCCGAAACTTATACCGAAATCGATATTATAACGTCTAACTGTAACAAATACGAGTTAATCGAATAAATAACTAACAAATGTTGTCAAGCTACATGAGTTAAAACAATAAATAGCATAATGAAACAAACTTTCCCGTCATTTACGACGGGCTATTTACTACAAAATTATAGTAAAAAAATAAAAATGTAAAAGAAAAACAAAACAAGAAAATTTCTTGTCAAAACCACATTTTTAGTCACCCTGTGGATATGTCAAAATCAACGCCCCCCCTCCCCTTGTGTTACTTTTCTCTTTACAAACAACACAACAAATACATTAAAAGCTTTGTGACTATTTGAGAAAACCGAGCAACATTCTTAATAGGATTAATATATATACATACATATACAATACATACACTACAATGTCCAAAGTTAACATGTTCAAAGTCTTTATCGCACGTTATGTTTCACCTGACATTCCAAAAGCTTTTACAAGGACAGACAAAAAATAAAAATAAAAAACACACAAAAATTCCCTTTTAACACTTCAACTTGCCATCTATGACATTTCCAGTTCAAGATACGTACATTTAAAAAAAAAATAATAAACTACGGCACTGTCTAAAAAAGAAAACCGACTTCACTTATCCAGAAATAACACCTAATAATGACATTTCCATTAAAAAAATATTCATTTAAAACACGATAATCACATCTTTACAAACTCATAAATCATACGCATAAAAGCCTCCTTTTCAACATTTTGTATACGTACCAACTTTCCATTACAATTTTTCTCTTTGTAAATCCGGTCTAAATAAGAATTTTGTTGGTTTAAAAAATAGCTACGTACCAACTTTCCATTACAATTTTTCTCTTTGTAAATCCGGTCTAAATAGGAATTTTGTTGGTTTAAAAAATAGCAAGTACACTTTTATAAAAAAAAACAACACAAAACACTTTTCTAATCATTTTACGTTGAGATTATGAATTACGTCATACATAAGCAACCTAAAATATCACGCCATAAATGTACGTATTTTTTACAATAGTCATAATATAACAAGGGCCTTCCTACCAGAAGGTGAATTATAAATAATGAAACATGATACCGGCAATGTATAGAATCCAGACAATCTATAGAATACCAAACGTGGTTTACGCAACGTAAAAAATTAACATTGGAATCGTTAATTTTTGGTTAACATTAAGACCTTAGGTTGGTCTTAATGATGTAACTTAGTTTCGTTTTCAAAGAAAATGTTGTTAGCAACCTAAACTAACCTGAGCAGTTGTATACAACATGTTATTTCATACTTTGCCAAAATAGATATTCTAGACTGTCTGGATTATATGCATTGCCAGTAACATCTATACTATACCGTATATAAAAACTGCATAATGTGTCAGTCACCTCATTTTCAAATATAAAATATATTTAATATATAGTACACCTTTTTTTCTAATACCCTACCTCCATACTAACAACAACAAAAATTTCTCCATTTTACAACAACGCGTTTCCAATCTGTAAATCGATAATTATCCATAAACGGTCAATTTTCAACCATAAAATGTGTTTTTTTTTAAATAACTTACAAATAAAAAAAAAACAATTGTGTGAAAATATTTCTTTATATAAAACGGAACGTATTTTTTTATGCGTCTGATGAATACGCCGATTCAACGGTAAAACGTAGGTGGTAGAAAAATGAATGAGGGAAAAAGTAACAATATGAAGTACTATAAAAAATAATAGTACCAAAAAAAAAGTGTTACCAAAAATTCCTTTCATGGCACGGATATTAAATTCGATACAACTATCGTTTTAAAAAAAAATCTCAAATAAATAACTTCAAATATGAAAAAAAAATAGAAAAAAATGTACGATAAATTAACCCACCCCCACCCCTGAATATATCATCTACTATTTTTCGTACGATTACTTAATTCTAATTTACCAAAAAATTCGTAATCTTGATCAACATGTCCTTCGAAAAAATATACAACTATCGATTATTATAATCGGAAAAAAAAATTGCCTACACAACTCTATATATTGAAAGATCGTATCATACGAGTGAAAAATTGCTACGTAACCTTGAACGTTATTGGTACAACTTTTTTTTACGTACATAAAAAAAAATCATTTTTTTATATAGAAATTTTATTTCTCACGATTTTTCATGTTTCCATTTTTTAATGATGTATAAAACACAACATAGATCCATAATATAAAGTAAAGCTATTAAAAAATGGCTATAAAAATATAAAGTAATTTACTTAGCAGGTGATGAGTATACCTGTACTATATACTTGTACACACAAAATTATAATGTGCAACTTTTGTTTTAAGTTTTATATATTCCGACCTTGGCGTATTAAACGAGGAATTTCTCATTATAACGTGAACCATTAAAATTGCATTGAGTAATATGTGCAGGGTGATCCAAAACAATAACTCCCAACAAGAGTTACCCCCTTGCTAGAGGGAGGAAAATATTATCTCATGCTACGGCAACGATTATTTTCAATTCTTGTTTTCTATTCAAAACTTACGTATATCACAAAAACAAACTTGCTTATAAAACTTACAAAGGAATCTTAAGCCTGGTTTACACGTAACGTTTGGTCGTCAGTCTGGCATGAAGAGAGCAGTTTAACAGATAAGACCGACGCAAAAATCGCGCCCACACTACTTATTTAGTTCATGCAATTCGTCAAACTTGCCGAACCGTTTTGTCTGTGCAATCTGGCATAATCATGCAGAACTGGCGACAAAAGGTGGTACGTGTAAACCAGACTTTAGATCACCCTGTAAGTTTCATAAACAACTTTTTTTTTAATATAGACCCTACACTTTTAAAAATCGATAAATAAAGGAGTTTGGAGAATATACAACCAAAAATAAGAGTAAAAACAATGATGTACAGGGTGTTTCTAATATGAAAAAAAAATTAATAATAACACTTAAAAAACATTTCATTAAAAATATCTCAATTTTTTTGTTAGGTTTTAATAAGTCGTGATGTGAAATAACACGTATCTGAAGGTGTGTTCACGAGCGTTTTCTAAGAAGAACTTGTTTTTGCTTCTGTGGGAATAGGTGGATCAATGGCCCGTAGGCTTATTGCCACTGTGTCCACACAGACAACACATGTAGTATATACAATCCTCGACCAATGACAGTGTTTATTTACGACCACAAAACAACCCAGACCACCCACAGCAAATTACACGTTGTACCTCACCTTTGTACCAAACTACCTTTTAGCCACGCCCATTTTTAAATTTCTCTGATTAAATATATTAAAACCTTCCAACATACTAACACTATCGCTTTATTACATGTTTATTGAATCCAACTTAAAAGTGTGTGCAATATACATACATATGCACACAAGTACTCCTCGATTCGATTTATGCGAATGTTACACCTTGTACAATAAGTCGAAATTCTCATGAAGTAGCAAAACACATTCATGTACCACCATACAAAGTCGCATATTGGCAAAAAATTTCACACATGACTATAATAGAATCTGGAAAGATTATTTCGCATATTAGCAAACTCGCATAAATCGATAAGACAATATATGTGCAAACAGTCTTCGATTAACGCGACAACCTTACATGCGATGGAAAACCAGATGCTAGTAATATGCGAGAAAATTTCACTATTATGGTGATACACAAGTGACAATGTTGAAGTTTTGCCAATTAATGGAAATTTCCAAATATGCGAATTTCGATTAATGCAATTTTTTTGGCGATAATTCACAAATGACTGAATGCTTTGCCAGTTGACTGAAATTTCCAAACACGTGAATTTTAATTTATGCGAGATTTGCACGAGATTAACCCTCGCGTAAATCGAAACCCTCTTGCATATGTACTTAAGTACAATTAACTACATATAAAAAAACATAAAAAAATTTAATCGGTATAAATTGTATATATATAAAATACCGTTAATGATCCATAATAGAAATATAACTATAAAATCTGACGGTAATAAAAATGTTTTGTAATGGATAGTTAAAATGTCAACCTGAATTTTTAAAATCCAAATAATTGAGACGATGTCAATTTGTATCCTCGATGGCCAAAAAAGTTTAAAACAAATACTTAAATAAAAATTATTATTTTATAATATCTAATTACAATGCAATTATATAACAATAATAATAATGACCGGTAGCCAAGATTACTGCAAATCATTTTCTTATTTATTTACTGGAATATCGGCGATTTTCTATGTCACCCTTAAAAGTTGAAATTGCAAAACGAAAATGTAAAAAGTATATTAAAAAAGCTTTTTAAGGATACTCTTTATATACTACCATATAAAGAGTACTGTCATAATCAAATATACTGTCATATATACATATACTGTATAATGCTACCAAAAAACAAATCCATTTTTGAATTTTGTATGTTTCGATTTATGTAAATTTCGAGTAATTTCATTTTTTTTTACGTTTCGATTTATGCAAATTTTGATTTATGCGATAAAAATTTTGATAAATTTTTTTGAAGCACCCTGTAAATGTTGTTTTTGATAAAATTAACTCTTAAATGATTTCTGATGAAACGTGCATTACCTATGCATAGAGCCTTGGATCACACCCTGCATAGAAAGTTTCCACAAAAATTGTACAAAAATAAAATAAAATATATACGTAAACAGTTAAAAAAAAATCACGTGATTTGAAATGAAAGCGGGACTTGTTCATTCGAATGCATGGAATCTAGTTTTTATTTATGAAAAAAAAAACCCTACAATTGAATTCCCTTCCAAACTCCAAACATACACAACCCCACTCTTTTATACGAGGTAAACACGCAACAGCTGCCATCTAAGAAAAAGACAAAAATGCAACGTACCCACTCAAAATATATTTTCCCCATCAACATTTCTTATATCCCCTCCTTTTTATTATTCCACCTCAATGGTATGTATGTTGAAGAAAAGGAGAAAAACAACCCCTACACAATAAGCCCCTCGTATTATAGTCGCATCTACTTACAGCCTCATCTTTTGAGAAAACAAACAACCACTCTACTATACCATCCCTGGAGAAAAATCCTGGAGAGGGGGTAATAAGAAAACAACAATAACTATTTACCTATTACGATAATCGTAACGGAACTTCGGTGAACTGTAACAGATACGTACCAAATCGTAATAAAGTGAAAAAATTGATCTCTTACCCTTAAAATGTTTAATGAAAAATAATTTTGAAATAAAATCCAAACAAGTTTAGCCTGAAACATTGCTCCCAAAATTTTAAAAGGGGATAATAAAAGTGGCAATAACTAAAGCACTATTACAATTACGATTACGTAACGTATTACGATTGTGATAAACGAATGATATGCGTACTGTATAGTGACGTAAATAACTTTATATGTTTTTCGTTTAGTATTTTTATAAAAATTAATTTTAAAATTCCACTTAAACATTAGCGTTTGTGGTAACGGTCTACTCAACGCTATAAATTCACTAAAAAAACCCAGGAAGGAAAAACTATTAACTAATTACCTATTGCAGTAATAACAAATTTGGGTACTTTTCAGTTAACTGTGAAGCCGCTTGTGGCGCTAGTGCTGGCAGGTGTGATCGATCCTTGTGTTTTCACATCCCACTATTAATTTTTATAGGTTATAGAAACATAACGATCGATCCGACATGCCACTAGCGGCTTCACAATTAACTGAAAAATACCCAAATTTTATTAAAAACAACTACAGTATAGAGAGTATATACCCCAATTATTATAACGTGAAGTGTTAGATTTTTTATATCTATATTTTTTATTTTATAAAAAATAATTCGATACAAAGGTAACTTAAAAAAACAACTGTAATTCTAGGACGGGGTGACACTAATATAAAATATCTAATTAACTATCAAAATAACGATTACAAAGCTTTAGTAACCAATGTCTAACATACACCAAATCATGACAACGTAGACATTTTCATTTTTTCAATTTTAGATTATTTTATAAAAAATAATTATAAAAACGATACACGTCCGCTAAAATCTGTTAATAACACAACTCCACGGCTGGTTACAAATAACATCATCATCATCATCGTACTTCTTAAATATAAACTCCGCCACATATAAACTAAGTCACATCAGCACCACTATCCCTTGTCACACTAGTTATTATATTACAACCACTACCTCCACCATAGTACCATTACATACATCACTGTTTTCACCCATGTTATTAGCGGAGACCATGGGTGGTCCCACACTGCAAGTGGCATTCGTAGGTAGTTTTATACACCCATTAACTGCCATTCACTGCGTGTAATTTAGTGCTAATGGCCCTGGTAACGTTTTTCAATTTTTACCCCCAACGTTTTTAGATATTGATCGTAACTCAGATGCTTATTGTGTTCATACGTAGTCTAGACTCATCGTTAAACGAAACAAGAAGATAAAAAAAAGTGCTGTCTAACCTGCCACTGTTGTTTTCTCCTACGCCCTCGAAATAAAAGTCCACTCGTGACATGCTATCGTTAATTATCGATGATTAAAAACTACCCCAAAGTAATTAAACAACCCTCTGGACCTCCTAGTTGATTACATACTTGCTGTTATACAATGTCATCGTTGGGTGTATTCTTCTATATTAAGAAATGTTACCAAGTGTTTTAACTACAGGCAACTCGCGGTTTACGAACGAATTCCGTTCCGTTGTTCGTTATAACGAAACACCTGTTCGTAATGTGTACCTTCTTGCATTCCTGAGCGTTCACGATACGTATACTTTAAGCTTGGACGAAAATTATCCTTATTTGGGCTAAATTTGCTTTGTATTGCAGAATGAAGCATGTAAATGAACGTTTCGCACTGAGATCGGCTTGATTTCACCAAGCAGATCTCAGTGCGAAACGTTCATTTGACGTACTCTGTACATCAAATGATTTACACTCCAAATCAGAGTCAAATGGTCTATAAGCATATTATAGACAGTATGCCTATTACTTATAATCTTTGTATGCGTTATGGTTTATTGTATAAAATAAGTACGTAATGTAAACTAAAATAAGAAGACGGTAAAGCAAGCTATTTGTATGAAATCGCAACAAGCTTTATACGAATGTTCGTAAATCGAACGCTCGTGAATCGTGCAAATGCATGCACTTTAACTATATTTCTTTAACTAACGCATTCCCATTTCACGAATTCTTTTGAACTTATAACTAGTTATTCGTTGCTGTACACGTCGAATATATATTAAAATTGGTTGTTTCATGAAATTCCTAGATACATTTAATTCAATAATTAAATGTATCACCAATCAATCACTATTATTTTATCGTTAACGTGAGAAAAATATTTTCAAGTTATTTGGGTGTATTTTCTGTATTATGTATTCATACATTAACTAAAAAATGTTTAAAACGAAATACAGGGTGACCCAAGACTTCAATACTCGTATATGAATAGTAAAACTAGTAAAAAAAATTAGATTCATTAAATTTTATCCTTCCAACTATTTGTCACGATGAAAAATGATCTTTTATACAGGGTGATCTAAATGTTTAAATCGTCCAATAGCGTTGCGGAAAACAAAATAAACGTGATTGACTTACATAATAATAATAATAAAAAAAACAACTTTCATGTTGAATTCTTTCACGATTTCACCATTGGGGGCACACTTAATTAAACTTCACTGAAAAAATAAATAAAATAAATATAGAAATAATTAGGTATGACTAACATAAATGACGTCATTAATTCCAATGGTTTCATTAAATGCTGCAACAACAGCTTAATTTTTCTAATTTAAATTCGGTTTCATTTTTTAACCGAACATCGTTTTACCAATTATAATTACTCTAAACATTGCTTAATATAAAAATATATAAAAATTTAACAGGAAAATTTCGTGCAATATATTTTTTTTTTAATGTTTTGTAAAAAATTGGATAAAAATTCTTCATCACTTGTACGTTTTTTCACTTTTTTTTGCGAAAATAAAAAACCGAAACTCATTTAACGATGAGGAAAATCCTGCTTTTTAGCGGCATAAAATTTCAAAATAAAATAAAAAGTATATAAATAAAATTTAAATAAAATGAAAATTAGAAAAAGGAAAGTTGAAAAGAAGCCTTTCATCATATAAACACCAATTTTTTCCATACATTTATTTTCATAAAATCATATGCATATATGCAAAAGCTCACATTTTTCAGTCCAAACCCTTACATATCAACAATTTTATCTCACATGATATAAGATAAAATTGTGCAATGTTAAAATGATGTAAAAATACAACATAAGATATGTTACAGGCGATGTAGCCATTCTATATGATGCCTAGAAAAAGTATGAAAAAAAACTCATCTGTTATACCACTGTTAATTAAGGTTAGTAACAACATTTTCTCTAAAACAAAAGATTAAGCCTACATTTAAAACAAACCTAAACTACCGTAGAACGTAACTATTTCAATTGCTAATTTCATACATTGCCTAAATACAATGTTGTGGCATTGTATATAGAATATATGAATTCTATACATTGCCAGGGAACATATACATTCAGAAATTTTTCAAGTTTTGATTCACCCTGTATAACTACTGTGTATTGAAAAATCCAACTTTTCTTGGTAATTAACAAGTCTTTAGACAGGTTGATCTAAAACCAAGGTTGAAACACCAAAGAATGTTGAGTTGGGTTAATTACTTCCCAGATTCCTTTGCGCGTCATCTTATGCAAATCACCTTACACGCCAGATGGTGCTTCTTATCGTTCAAAGAACATTTTCAAAACCAACCATTTTCCCCCAAAAACATTTTTAAACATTAAAAATGAAATTAAAATGAATAAGTGAACTGTCAATAGTGTATAATACAACTAAGTGTAAAAGAAAGTGTTAATTGTATAGTATACAAGTCACTTCTAGGTATCAAGGTACAAGAGTACACCTCATGAATTAATAATTTTAAGCCTAATTACAATTTAATTATTCGAAACAATTTTCCTCGTCCAATAAAAAACTATTTTTTATACATATAATTATACAAAAAAAATTAAATTAAATGCCCGTAGCCATGCAGTCTGATGCAAAATCCGACCTTCTACGAATTTTAACATCTGAACAAAATAACATCAATTTTTAACATTATAACATAACCAATGTATAAAAAACTTACCATATCATCGACAAACCTATTAAAATAGTTTTAACCACTTTAAAATAATTTTTATATGCATATAAATCGTGTTCAAAAATTTCCCGGATTTAGTTCGGCGCAAAACGCAAAACGATTGATGTTATTTAGTCAAAATAAATCCGGTTAATATTTGATCATCAAAACTTTTCATTCACTGTCAAGTAACTAGCTAAATTCAAATAAAATTTAGTTAAAAATTACACCATTAAAATAAAATTTCACTTAATTAAATTCTAATTTGGTTTTATATACACTGTACAAATATGAACCGGATTTTGATTGACACAAAACGCATAGTAACTAATGTTAACAAATCCAGCAAAATCCGGTTCAAATTTGAACGTGGTTATTTTCGCTGAACGATTTGAAATTGACGTTTCAAACTAAATACAAAATGAAATGTAATCAAATTAAAACTGAGAAAAGTAAAAAAAAAAAATCATTTAATAAAAAATAAAATAAAGTTTATGACGTTAGAAAAAAATTAACGTTAACATGGTACTCAAGGGCTCATATAAGTTTTGTATACTGTATATAGAAGTTTTTGTGTGTCAAATTTTATAAAACGTAACTGATTTCATTTTCACACAAAGTGAAGCTCGAGTATTTTCAAATGCAAATCAATTATTTAAGCAAGGCTGTGAAGGTATAAACTAATTTGTTATTGAAGAACAGGCCACGTTATAATGACAAGCCATGGACAAATTGTGACATGTTTATGAGTGATAAAAAAACAACAACTTGAACCAAATAACATAACATTAAACACCTTGTATTTTACTTTTTCTCTCTTCAAATTATCAATTTTGTAATTTAAAAGACAAAACAAAAAAAAGAGTAAAACTAGAGGCGTTCAAAATTGAACCGGATTTTCTTTGTCGCAAGTACATTAAAAGTTAATGGATTTAAGTCTCACAAAATCCGGTTCAAATGTGAACGCTTCTGACATTCTTTGAAAAGAACTTGAATTGGACATAATTTTAATAGGACTGCAATTTGAAATGCAGAAACAAAAATAAAATTGAAAAAAAAAAAGAGTTGAATTTCCAAGGTGCTAATTTAATCACTCGTTAAACAATTTCAATGTTTGGTTATGTAAGAATCGCAGTTATTATATCGAAATGTAAAAAAAACAAAAACGAAAATCTGCTCGATGTAAATCAACACAAACCTAACATTAACTTGTACTCACTTCTGAAAACTGAAAAGTTGACAACTAGCAGGTGTGAAATTCCAACCTACCAAGTTACGTTTAATTTGACTATAAAATTATAACTATACCAAAAAAAAAATAATTGAAACTTAAAAGAAAAAATGTGTTTTAGATTGCACAAGTTTTAATTCGCATAAATCGAAACATGCAGAAATCAAAAATGGATTTTTTGTATTATGTATGTACGGTACATACCGTATATTTGTATATGATAGTAGGCTATATAAAAAGAGTATTCTTAACAAGCATTTTTAATGTACTTGTTTCACATACAGGGTGTTCCTAAAATATCTGGCTAAATTTTAACAGATGCTACGCATCAAAACAATGCAAAAACGTCATACAAACATGGGTTAGCAAATGGTTCCTTTCGGAGATAACACGGGGTGAAGTCACGGTTTTGTCAAATAACGTTCAAGAATTCCGGAATGTAGTTTTTCGGACTCATTCCCGGATCCCATGTTTATATGGATTTTCTACATTGTTTTGATGCGTTAGCATCTATGGTTAAAATTTGGTCAGACCTTTCAGTAACACCCACACTATGTATATGTAAAACAAGTACCGGTACATTAAACATGCTTATTTAAGCATACTCTTTATATAGCCTACTGTCATACGAGATATACTGTATATGTACATACACGTATACTAGATATACTGCATGTACATACATAATGCAAAAAAAACAAACAACCCATTCTTGATTTCTACATGTTTCGATTCATGCAAATTAAAACATATGCAATCGCTAGAGTAATTTCGATATCCAATTTATGTGTGTTTTGAGTGATTGCACTTTTGGTTTCTGCACGTTTCTATTTATGCGAATTTTGATTCACGCGAATTTTGATTTAAGCGAAATTAAATTTATACGATCGTTGAGTAATTCGATATTTGTTTTATGCGAGTTTTGAGTACGGTAATTCCATTTTCTGCAATTTTCGATTTCTTTACGATATTTATATATGCGATGTTTTTACATTAGATGATTTATGCAAAGAACTTATGCGATTCTCGTTTCATATGTGTTTTTCGGTTCATTGGACTACACAGTATATTCTTATACATGACTGTATATGGTGGTATACGTTCAATTCACAGCTCACAAACTCACAAATGAAGCTAATATAAAGAGTACTTCAAACACAAATTTAATTCAATGTAAAACACCGGCATTCATTTTTTCTTTTCCTAAACCCCAGTTCCCAATAATCTGCATAAACCTACTTTTTTCCAAGTTTTAACACCCCACCCTAGACGATCACAAATCATGTTCACGTCTGTAATGTAATGTCAAAGAACAAAAGAAGTCTAACTGATATGCCCCATAGTAAAAAGCAATGATCCGATTCGGTAACCAGGAGCACTTTCCACCGCCATTTTATATTGTACATATATATATATATAATAAATATATATGTATATATATTTATTATAGGCTATAAGATGAATTATTCTCGCTAAATGTTGAAGCGTCAATGTTTGTCACTCCACCCAACTCCACCTCCTGAGCTTTTACGCTCGTTTGCGGAGGCGTTTAAAACACTTTTCTTCCCTTCACTTAGGTACGTATAGGCTTATATGATTTCTTTTTTAATGCACACGCCTCCGGACTACTGGAGGGGTCACTTAAAGGTTCCTAGTACCACCCACTCTTAACATTCATTAACGAGTAGATTTGCAATGGTATAGCGAGAGAAGCGGAAAACTGAAATTTGAAACGAGAAAACGCGGGTATGGCAAACCACATGTTAACACATTGAGTATACATGTAACATTAACTTTTTTTATTTTCAGAAAAAAATATTAACAATAAAAAAAAATAACTTAAATTTAAATTTTAGTTTATATTTTTCTAAAAAAACTTTTTTTGGTTATTAATTTTCAATTTTTTATTTAAATTTCATGTTTGACGTCGATAATACTTCATAGCAGAAACGTTTTCTCGCTTTCAGTTTCCATAAAATCGAATTCTGTTTTTAAAAAACTGAAAAAATTTCAAAAACACAAGACAATGAAAATAATTAATAATCTGACAAAATCTACATGATACGTGTATGTATACAGGTAGTCCTCGATTTAAGCAAAAATTAAGTTCTCTCAAATTTTCTCATAAATCGGACATCACCTTAAAATTCACCTCGATTAAAAAATTAACCTCGAAAATCCCCTTCAAAAATTTTCTTGAAATGAAAAAACTAAAGGTCTCTTGTCAGTTTTGATGTGGCAAGTCCAGCAAATTTGTGCACTGATGTGACGTCAGCTTCTTTCGAAGCAAGTTTCCATTGATTGGGCAAGCCGTTGACTTCACACAGTGGTTCACGAATTGTTCGACTTGCCACACGAAGAATTGCGTGGCGATTCTCGGTGTGGCAAGAAGCTGAACTTGTTCCCTAAAGACCATCTGACATACGCAATTTTTATGCGTGGCAATTTGTGGACTAGGTAACATTGAGTCGCATAATAGCGAAGTTTTATCACTTATAACGAGCAGATTTCTCTAGTGGCAAGATATGCATCTTTATAATCTAATCCTAGCATCTTTCATGACATCATAACACGCGTATAATATATGAAATTCGCATACGATCAAAAATTGCCTGCATATCGATGTAATTCAAAAATCCGTGTTAACTCAAATGAGTGACAAAATCATAAACCATTCTTTTTTTATCGTACACTTTTTCCACACTTGACCTTTTCGATTTTTGATTAAGAGAAATGGAAAGGAAGTGGAAGTAGCCATTTTTTTTTTGTATTATCTAGTTAGTATGCAACACCACAGTAAACTTGAAGTACTTCGTGACCAACACAACATCACGGTAATTAAAGCAATAAGAAGACTTCTTTTTTAACTTTTTAAAGGAAAAGAAAGTGAGAAACAATTTTCCACACACAAGAAAAAAAATACAAACCCACCTAACATGGGACAATGTTCGAACTCATCATCATGTTTGTATATTAACCTAGGTGTCGTTAAACCTTCTAACTTTGCATCATTAAAGCAGTGCATTGAGGAAACAGGAAACTAGCTTTACTTTTAATCGACATCCTCGAAAAAAAATAATAAATAAAATGTAAAATATATTTTGTATTCGTGACCGTAACATTCCAAGTTCCTGTCACAATCACGAAATGAATTATCCATAAAAATGTGTAAAAAATGTCACCTCACTAACAAATGAAAAATCTTGTTAATTGATCCCTGTTTTTTTGTTGAAGCTAGAAAAACAAAAAAAACCTATGAACCGGATATATATTTTTTTAATGAAGTTATTTAAATTATTTAATTAAATATTGATGATATATACACGAAATACTAATAGTTAATATTTTGAATCACCTTGTAATTTTCAGCAATGATTCTCAACTCCATTTTTTATGTAGAATGTAAATCGTTTATTTTCTACACTTTATTTATTAATGTGTAATTTTAATTTTGTAAAACTTCATTCTAACTATTAAAGCGATTGAAGCAAAACATCAGTATTAAACATGAATTTTAATGTTTTTAAAGTCTTAAAAATCTGAGTCAAAGTAGACATATTTCTCACCAGATGGCAGTAACTTGTATGGCCATCTATCGATAAAACTAAGAACTATAACAAAAATTTCTTCAATCTATACGAAATACAGGAAATTCTTGATTCACCAATGGTCGCAATTATGCAACAAAATAAATCTTTGTAGATATTCGTTATATGCGAGAAAATATCGCCATAATGCAATCATCTAGTTGCTCAGTATGGTACTCTAAGGAGTTTCTCACCAGAAAAACGGCTCTCCTGAACAATTTCAAAAAATGTGGCTTATCGTTATATAGTCCGAAGCCAATATATTAGTATTCAGCTATTAGCTCATCGTTTTAGTCAATTCAAACACCTGCAACGTACACTAAGAAAAAGCGAATATAACACACTACATTAGGTAATATACAACCAAGCATTTTTTTGTGCGCATCATCACTTACTGTGCTTCAGCGAGTGAAAAAGAGGAGGGGGGGGGGAACTATTGACACGAGTTTGTTCGGAAGCTAACACAGACACCTGCGCGCATGCGTGCAACTTGCACCCAAAAACCGCAGGATCGTGACATCCGCTCCGTGGGAAATGCTAGCCCAATCAACAGGGGGTCTTACACTCTGAATGGCGAACAACTTTCAGGTGAAAACGAGGCAAACAAAAAAGTAAGAAAAAGTTAAAGGAAATAATAGCAATAATAATAATCATAAAGTGCCATCATCGTTCGCATAAAAAATAATAAATAAAAAATAAAAAATAGCTTGAAATAAAGAAGCCGCACGTTTTGTTAAGATGATTTGTACACCATTAAGTTTGGTATGCCGACCAACCTGAGGTGAGATGACGTCATCATGTTGCGGTTTTAAAGCAAATATTGTGAAGTGTTTTTGCTACAAAACCAAATTTAACTTTATTATTGTAGAAGTGAAGACCATTCAAACGTTACTAATTGAGTCCCACCCAACATCAGTGAGAAAAACTAGATATTTCCGGATAACGGTGCCGGATAACTTTTTTCTTTCTATAAGCCCACTAGACCAAATGTGGAAATTGGAATAAGTCATTGCAATACATCAATCATCAATGTTCTCGAATTATGCGAGTTCCTTATATACGATTAACGAATTCCTTATATACGTCGCTAATATGCGACGCAAAAATTTTTTTGGTGATGACATTTAGGTGTTATGCGATTTTGTGTCGATGCAAAAGTGCTGAAAGTAATCCTCAAATAAATCGAGGATCTTGTGCACAGTATCTAGAGTATAACTAGAAAAAAAATCATTCGGACCTTTCACTTTATCATTTATAATGATTTAGAAATTTTGACATTATCCTTTGACGCTGGTCGGTTAGTTTAATTTATCTTAATTTCATCGATTAATAAATTACAGAATTAGTGTTACAATAAAGTCAAACATGCCGATGTACTCTTTCTCCGTAGCACACTTTACTAAACTTAATATCAAAGTCAATCTTTGTTCTTCCGTTCAAGTTCCTATTACGAACGAACATACAAACGTCTATGACATCACTACATGCATGACGAGGATCTCTCTCAAAAGGCCTAGTTTTTAAAATTCACGATTCATTTCAGTTCACAACTACAATGCAATTCCTAACTGATCCGAATTGCGCAAAATAACAGGTAAAACTACCATGGAGAATACTTTTATGACGTCATCGAGTAACGGCCCGTTGATTCTGACATGTTCATCACGCTTTTGTACCAACACAACTCAACCTCGAAAACTGTGCTTGCCAAAATGAATGCTTGTTCATCGAACCTTAATTCCTGGACGAAAATTAAATTAGTTTTCATCATCATCATCTTTGCTTCCATCACCCCTCAACAAATGACTTTCTAACTGAAATTATATAAAAACAAAAAACAACCCTGTCATGGAAAAACCACACGACCGTTCAACATTAAGACAAAATAGTTTCTGTTTTACACAACATTTCAAATGACACAAAGAGAAAACACTTCATTCCAAAACTCGTTCCCGTTATCGTTTCAGCTCATTATATTTTCCTGGACTTATGCAATATAACGCAGTAATAATCCCTAACACTTTAATTTTTCTTCCCCCATCATTTTTCTCCACCCCAATGAAACCCGCAACTAGTCGTTTAACTCTACGATGTGCGCTGTGTTTTGGAATCATTCATCATCATTACATGACCACCATTCCGACCACATTTTTACTTTAAAAGAAAAAACCTGGGCTATTACTGCATTATTAGAGTGTACGCTTGGCCAGTTAAGTAGGTAAGCAAAATAAAGTAGTACTAGTACAGTAGTGGCCATTATTCTATACTATCCTACTGTATGCAATCTCTTCCCAAACTGCCAAACAAAAGTGACTGGATTTGTGGATCTTCTTGTGTTTAGATTTTTAGGCCACAAGTAACTAAGATAGTACATGTAAGCCTGTTTATCAGGCGTAACTACACAGGATGTATTGAAAGTATCGATACATACAGTATATTCGTATTGTATCCGAAAGTATCCATACACGTTTATTATCTTTTCTTCTTTTTTTTTTTTTGCATTTTAACATCGCTTGTGTAACTTTATTCCTCGTATTGTGTTCTTGAGTTTGTATTTTGTCCGATTGTTCCCGTGGAACATGTCAATCAAATTAAATAAACACATAGCAATATGCTTTTCATCAGAGATCATTTTAAAATGATTTCCACCAAAGAACAACACATACAGGGAACCCCAAAAATCGCCTACATAGGAAAATTGAACACTTTTTTTTTTGTGGAAAAAACACACCGATCACCTATAAACGTTACAAGAAAATGCTTAGAACACACATTACCTATGTACGAAGACTTTTGGGACACCCTGTAGTATATAAGTACATAACAGCGAATTTTTATACAGTGGACCCTCGTTATAGCGCTGCTCGCTATACCGCGCACTCGGTTATAGCGCGGGCGATGTTCGCGA
>JAQIWH010003549.1:0-19572 GCA_034695005.1 Cryptops parisi
ATTCTTTCTTTAAATGAAAGAAATTTCAAGTTTCACTCAACTATCAATGGCAGAGCGAAGTTGATGTCATTGTATTTGGTTTGTTTTAAACTAAGGCATTTTATATTATCATCTCAATATTTTAAGTATAATCTTGTATTCGTAATTAAATTATAGATAATAGAGTAATAAAATTATATTTTGTAGCAAAACTGTTTAACATTTATTACTGCAGAGTTCAAATGACTAGGAATAAATTTATGCTTGGTTTTTAGACTAAATTTGGTAACATTAATTTAATCAACATTTGTATAGGGGAAGGTGGGGCAAAGCAGAACAGTGAGGCAAAGTGAAAAATTCAAATATCAACCAATTAAATAGTGATATCTGCTGGAATTTTTTTAAATTTTATTTTTTTATTTTGTGAGGAGCTAAAAACATGGCATAGTTTTGGTGGTACCTCATTTGAGTTGTTTTCTTATCGATTTGAAATATTTCTCTGTGTGTGATCCAATCTAAAGATAAATGAACCAAGGATTAATTTAGCAAACCCTTGACTTGATTAAAAAATTAATTACACAATAACTTAGTGCTTCTATTATACTTTATATTCCATGATGAGAGTCTCAGTCTTGTTTACCATCAGTTGTGTTCATTTCTGCACAGACATGTATTATTATAAAGAAGGGACAAAGTTCAAGTACTTCTGCATCATGCACCATACATTGGACATAAAAATGAAAAGACGATACTTTTTAGATTTAACACTACATCATAAGCGAAATCAGCTAATGAATATTAAGTGTTCCCACCTTCCCCTACTAGAACTTGAAGATGTTGTATTGCCAATAGTTAAAATATATTTCTTTTATTTTTGAAGGTTACTGAGACTAATCAAAAAAGGACATGATAATGAAAAAATTTACTTCAACTTGGGAATGTTGGCCATGGATGACAAAGACTTGAAAAGTGCTGAAACCTGGCTTCGGAAAGCTGTTCAGGTAACTTTAATATACAAAGTGTTTCCACGCTTTGACGAGGCCATAACTAAGTAACAAATAATAATAAAGGAACTTGATATGCGTTAGCATTTAGAAAAACTACAACTTTTATCGGACAGTAACAAAGACTCAATTGCAGGAATGACATGAATGCTGCATAGATGCAAAAAAATTTAGTTTTTTCATACACAGGAATGCGCAAGTCTATTGTTGCGATGGTAATAGCAACTCGTTGTTTGAACTTTGGTATGGTAACGCCTTCTGCTGTGGTGCCCATTTTACTATAATTAGTGGTAAAATGGCAAAGCATCAATCAAATACCAATAATGTATGAAATCTGTAGAGTTTTTCTAGTAACTGATGCATATCACGTTCCTGTAATGTTATTTGCGCTGTTCACAAACTAAAATGATTTAGCTCACAAAAACAAAAGTGGAGAAAATTGAGAAATACATTTTCCATTGACCTACATGTGAAAACATTTTTTCAAACTAACATTCTGGAATATTCTGAATTTTGATTTTTGATTTGATTTGATTTATTGTGGACAAGTGTCCATTAGAATACAGAATTGTTTTTTTTTTGTTTTTTTAAGACAAGACTAGGTGTTGGTAGTGATTTTTATTAAAACATTTTAAAAGAGAAATATTAGTGAGTGGTCAGTAAATATCAGTGAATAGAAAATAAGGATTGAAAAAAATCCTTTCCAGCCTGGGAACCTCTCATTTGATCGCAGGCTGGGGCAAAGATTTTTTCAATCTTTGTTTTTTATTCAAAATTCAGTTTGCTGATGCCAAGCTTTACTAGTGGAGGACAGTGTCTCTTCGAAATTTCGGATTTATTTGTAGATTATATTGTTACACGTGTAACTTCTATGTTTGATTTATAAAAAGCTCATCACCAATCAAGTTTTGTGGCAATAAAAATGTGGAAAAATTCAAAAAGTGGACTTAATCACTTTGGCTTGTGAACGGCTCAATTGTTACTTAATTACTGCCATGTCAAAATGTAACATTTTTTTAAACACTCTGTACAATGTGTATGTTGCATTTTAGTCATATGCCTGGGTGCTTGCAGTAAGGTACACCTTATGTCTTGAAATTTTAAAGTAAAACTTGATAAAATTATTAAATCATGGTATTTTGTAATCTTTTTCAATGAAATCGTTGTAAAAATGAATTAAGGTAAATTGAAATAAAAAAAAAATGGCATGTTTAATGACAAGGTGGGTAGAACCTCTATTTGTGATATTTATTGATGTAAAATGCAGTTTGCACTATCTAATGAAACTTACTATACTATTGCATCCCTGACCATATGTAAAAATATTTTTAAGTTAATGAACTGTGAAATATAGGTGTTTTATGCTCTTTCGTATATGTTTACAGGTGAAAGATGATTTTCGAAGTGCTCTCTTTAATTTGGCACTACTATTATCAGATAAGCAACGTCCCTTGGAAGCAGCACCTTTTCTTCATCAGTTATTGAAGGTATAGTACTTCAAGCATTTTTATTTTTGTTAAATAAAAAACATATCAGACTGTTAGTATTGTAATAGTTTTGTTATTTTTGGAATCATTTAAGAACAAAACTGTTAATTCAAAACGTTGAATTGTTTTTGTCTTGGTTAAGACAAGGAAAAAAAAAGTAGGGGCCCTACATCACAGATGTTCTTTATTGGTCTTTAAAGTTTGGTTTTGATATACTGGTAAAATTACAGTTACAAATGATTTGCTGTCCATATGTAATAGTTTTTTCAGAAAGAATATTGTTGATTGTAACAAGTTTAGTTAATTTGAATTTGTAGAAAGGTTGCTTTTATAACTACAAGTTTAACTAGATCATCCTTGAGACCTACTTTTCTTTCCTGATTTTGTTTTATCTTGGAATCCTATTTCACTATATTCCAGCTGAGATTTTAAGATGGCATGGTATATAAACCTGTACCAGCAAAGCCACGGGTTATAGTGATACATAACGATACATAGTGTTTAGTGATACATAAACCTTTCTCCTAGAATCAACACTAGGCTGTACAATATGGGAGGGGTGGAACATTGGGGTCATTTGGCTCAGACCTAAAGCTTGAGGGGGCCTCAAATTTTGGCTGCTGTTCAATCCTTCCAGACCTGTTACTATGTAGAAGCGGGAGGTGGATCTGTGGGTGAGGAGGTCCTCAAAATCTAAAAAACTCTCTATGACTATCGTAAGGCCTGCTAAAATATACCAGCAAAATTAGATTTAGCACAATTATGGGACTTCATGGTGCTATCTTTTTCAAGTATGCACCCATACTTAAGTGGGTGCATACTTAAGAGAAGCTAGGACCATAGCACAATATGCTGATTTTTTCAGAGTACGTATTGTGTTTCGTTGTGTTACTAACAGTAACGCATCAATTTTTTGTTTACTTTAATCAGTTCTTTTTTGTTTAATCAACTTTTCTGTTTACTTTCATTAATTTTTTGATGAAATTTTTTGATTACCGTAGCACAACAAACTCTTTTCAGCCAGTTATGTACCGTACTGCATATCAGTTCAGCTGATTGGCTTCTTTCTTAAAAAGTTACTGTGATGCAATGGTTCCCAACCTTTTTTTGACAACTGCAACCTAAATATTTTTAAAAGTTACACGGAAACCTAGTGAAATTTAAAAGATAATTGATGGCAATTGGCCCCTTTTTTTTTGTAAATAAAGAAAATCTATCGTATAACTACTTTTCTGCCCAAATTAATTTAAATATGCAATTCAATGATAAAAATTTAAGACTTTTTTTACAATAAAATTTATCAACATAACAAATTTTGAACGATTCATTGGTGCATATTAGACATTTCTGAAAAATCTCACGGCATCCCTAGGTGCTGTGGAACCCTGGTTGGGAACCACTGGATGTATGATGAAAACACCTGAGTTTAAATTAAGCATTTTTAACTGATAGATGTTTTTCTCTGACTTGGGAAAACGATAATTATAAGCTATATGTTTCCATTCTGAAGGCCAGCAGTAGTAGTGAATCTGTACTCAAGACCGAATTATGAAGGATTATTTATCCCTCTGCACTTTAGCAAATGTTTTTATGTGACACTTCTCAGGCCTGTAGCCAGCAATATTTTTCAGGGATGGTCCAGACTTTAATGAGGGACAGCATTTTAATGCATCTTTTAAATATAGACTATTAATGCTCATGTCTAGAAAAATATTTTGGAGGTGGTCCAGGGCTCGCTGAGCCACTTTCTGGCTACGGCCCTGACACTTGTTAGTACTTTACTTGAACAAGCTAAATTGTTTTGTGCTGAAGTATCTATATTATAAAGATATTTGTTTAATTGGTGCGATTTAATAAGGCTCCTAACCCGCTGGACCGATTGGAACCAAACTCGGAAGGGATAATCCCCTATGTTTGTGTAAATGTTCAGGTTTTTATCCCCCTATTTTTTAGCTCCAGTATTGGGAGGTGGGTTAAACAACACATTTAGCCACTTGTATAGAAGGCATTATTATATTAGGTGAAGTGGTCTAGTGGTTAGAGCATGTCGTTCATAAGCTGAAGGTAGCGAGTTCGATTCCCGATGAGGGAAAATATCTTAATTTATTCATTGAATCTCTAATCAAGGTTGTGTACTGAAAGTGACATAATATATAGTGCACTCTAAATGCTTAATAAATCATTTTTATTTCAGAATCATCCAGATCACATAAAAGGCTTGATTTTGCTTGGTGACATTTACATCAACAATATCCGTGATTTGGATGCGGCAGAACAGGTTACTTTTTTTTCAGTTTCAATAATAAAATTGCACATTTTGGTCATAACGATGACATTATGAATAATGCATTTTAATTTTATGACTGCTAAATTGATCGGTGCTTAGTCACCATCAATTGTGGTTTTCTGTACTTTAATTTCTCAAGGTGAGTGAGTTACCATATGTAATTTAAATGGATTTTTTTTCTACTTTTTTTTTTCAGTGCTATCAAAGGATTTTAGCACTTGATCCTAATAACATTCAAGGTCTGCATAATCTGTGTGTGGTACATGTGGAACGAGGAGAGCTTGAGAGAGCCGAGAAGTGTTTTGTCAAAGCAGCCAAGTAGGCGTTAATAAATTATTTTCCTTTTCAAGATTTTGACAATTTATATTTTTACTATCTAAATACAAATATGAGCATAGGGTTTACAAATTATTCAGACTAAGATTTAATCAAGATTACTAAGAGTTGATTTCCTTTGAAAGTCAATGGCAAGAGTAATTTTTAATGTGATTAATACTTGCCGAGTTAATTACAGACATGATACAACAAAAAAAAAAACTCCATGAATATTTTTTTTATGAATAGTTAATCATGATTTGCAGTTTAGTTTGAATATTTGTTTGTTTTTTCAAGTAAGTTGTAGTTGTGTAGTTGCTGCTGCATTGTAGTTATCAGTGGTAGGTCGATAATAGACTGGATATCTATTGTTTTATTAACAGTGGTGTGCAATTAAACTGCTACATACCTATAATATAACTAAATAAATAAATTAGCTGTCCATTTTCTGTTGCTATCCTTTTTTATTTGGTTTGGTTATATCAGCCATGCAACTCAGGGGACTAAACGGGGTTCTCTATGGTTACTCATATAGTTGTCTTGCTGACATATGATTAATAAGGTAGTTAATGGTTAAAAATTTTGCATTACTGGATATGTAATGTAAAGGGGTCATTCCACATCATAAAGGACATGATTTTTTATGGGGAAATTTAACTCAAAAGTCGAATAACTTGAAAGTTGAACTTGTTCTTGGAACGATTTGTATTTGAAGTTCAAGAGTCCATTGTAACTGTTTCAGGGTATCAAAGCAATTTTTATTTTGTAGAATTGTAAAATTATTTAATTTGTGTTTATATTACCGGTTTTTATACTTGAAAGCAGGCTTCTTGGTCGCTATCGTACATTGTCCATTGGTCACTATGCTACTTTTTTTTTATTGTCCAGTATGCTAAAATCCAGATGTTATTCGAGTGTTCATATACATGAAGTAAAAAATAATGTTCAAGATTCAATTGGAAGATTCACTTTTTGAGTTTTCTTTACTTAAACACTCCTAATTCAGACTGGTAACGTAAGTGATCATTTACTGCAACGTAAGTGACCAGTATTTTATATATTTTTTTTTTTTTACTTTTAAACATGAAGTATTTTAAATACCTCAAAAAATCTTTGAACATTAACACCCTTTATCTAAATTGATATGTAGTTTTATTTCTCAAATCATGAAAAAAGAACAGGATAAAATTACTAGTTCAACTTCAACCTGCATAAAGTACTGTCACATTTTATGTGACATAAGTGACCGATGTATTTTACTTTTTATTCATCATTTACAATGAATAAATTTCTCCAACCTTGTTGAAGAAATTAAGTATGATTTTCATTAGTCTCTAAGGAACATTGTAAATTAGGGTAAAATTAGTGAAATCACAATTTGAAGTGTTTAAAATTTTCTGAATGTAACGTAAGTGACTGTGGAATGACCCATCGACTACTTTAGCATAGTCTTCCATCAACCTCCATGTTTGAAGTGCACTTGCTGTTGGATCTAATGATATACTAGTCAGGATTATGGATTGGTAACTGAGCCTTTTAAAACCAAATTTTTGTGTTTGGTTATTATTGGTCTAACATAACATAACACCACTCTAGATTCTACTGACAATGACAACTAAAGTCCATTGTTCACATAAAAGTTATGTAAGGCAGAATAGCCTATGGCTGAGCATAGGTTTTAATGCTTAATTGGGTTCTATTTTCTCGAAATATGAAAAAATGTTGGTTTGGCTTCAGACGGCTGAACATAACATTTCTTTCTCAGGCTGCTACATGTCTTAATTAGTGACCTTTGACAGCACCTCTGATAGGATTGCTCTGAAGTTAAAAAATGTGCTTGTTAGTCATGATCAGATATACTGATAGAAGGATGTTATTACGAAAGCAAAGTTAAGTTTCACAACAACGTAGGGTAAAAATAATTTCTAAATCATTAGTTTCATTCTTATCTAGCTACAGTTTCAGACAGTACAAATGGTTGGATATGTTGCAATAGAATGAACACAAGTGCAGCTACATTTCACATTTTTCAATGATAGTTTTAACTTCATTAATTTGTAACAGGTGCTATGTGGTACCTTTTCAGCGTACTAACTATGATTATAGCATAGATCCCTTTTGATATGGCAACAAAGATTCTTTGTGCTGCTTATTATCATTTGGTACAGTAGTGTACTTATAATTTATGGCATTCTGGTGCCCATTTCTTAATAGATTGTAACGTATGAGATCTGTTCAGAAAGTATGTGACTTTATTTTTTTCTAGGAAACCAGTTGGAGCTGAGAAGCAAGAATCAGCACAGTGCTAAAGTGTACCTTACTGCACGTGCATTTTGGTCTCACAAGATGAATTGGTCGTAACCAGGCAATCGGCATTTGCTGTTGTGTAACAAGTGTTTGTCAAGTATTATTACTTCATGCAATAATATGGAGTTGGTTGCGTTTCCTTAAAGTAACAATGCTATGAACACAACAGCAATTAAAGGTTGCCTGGCAAAGAACGACTGATTCCACGAGGCTACAAAAAATCATGCTTGTGCAGTAATTTCCACTACACCACTGTGCTGAATTTCACTTCTCGACTACAACTGATTGCTGAGAAAAAATAAGAAAACAATATTTTTTTGAACAGCCCTCGTACATAACATCCCATGCACTAACTCATGCTAGCAGTGAATGGCCAACTGGCAAAAAGTGGTGTCCTCTACATATGTAATAACGATTGCAAATGCATTATTGTAATTATTTACATTTGATAAACTAATAATGTGTATGTAACCATATTAGTATGTGGTCAAGTGAGTGTATAAGTTCATGCGATGCACTGGAGAGAAGCAGCATATCCTATTTACTGTTTTGTTTTGTTACACTTTGTTGAACCTTTTTTTGTTTTAATCGGAGGCTAGTTTGTGTAAATTATAAAGTGGATATTCATCATTTTTTCATTATTGTTTTTGTAGACTTGCTCCAAAAGAAGAATACATCCAGCGCCACTTGCGGATAGTGAGGAGTGTGCTGCAGAAGCAATATCTGGACCATGTGCAGTACACGCAATATCACAACATAGTGGACTCGGGGCAAAATTTACCCTTTTCTTAGCATTGAAAACGAGCTCTTTACACAACTGGATAGAAAGACTGTTGCATGTCTTCTGCTCTCTTCCTTGCCATGGTGCCATTGTCCATATTGAGTAAAATGCTACGTACGTACATTGGATAAGTGAAATATTTGCTTCTCATTTGGTGCTTGAAATATTATCCAGGTTGACCATCCTACAACAGTGTGCAGGGGTGCTTTCAAATTGTTTCTTTATCATAATCAGGCTTCAGATCTCGGACTGCGTTTTGAAGAATATCAAGTCATGATTTTTTGAGAACGTCAAAACCCATCGTTGAGTTCTAGTTGGTAAAGCAGCAATCAATCACTCGTAGCAGGATGTTACTTGCATTGTGTATAAAGTAACTGTCGGGGCTCCATGTGATATGCTCGAACAAAATTTTTTTGGTTTCAATATTTTTCACAGTCCTCGAAATTTTTAAACTTTTAATTCGTCAGGTGAAGAAAACCATATTCTTCAGAATGTTGCGGAATGCATTGATTGCTGAGGCTTTTTACTGTCACCCATTTGTCAGTACACAAAATGACTTTTTCTATTAATAAGACTAAGGTCTACACGCACCAACTCTCTGCCACGCCATCTTGTCATAGCATTGATATGACAAACCATGATCCGCATGACATAACATGCAGAATTGTTAAACAGACTGTTGGTTGATTAATTCTGCTTTCTGTTATACTAAGAAGTTAAAGCAAAGTTGGTTATGTAACCTTAGTCTTATCATGGTGGTTTTTGTTTTGCTATCAGTAAGTGATACGCTGTATGTTTTATATTTGATGATTTTTTGATGGAAGAACAGGGTTTGCTTTGTAAACGCTTGCATGCTTAATGGAAACATTAATTAACTATATTAGTTTAAAAATTTTCCCCCAAGTCAAATATGTAGTACTCACTATGGAAAGAATTTGGACTAAGTTTATGGCAGCTTCTGAATAGGATCACCTAAAACTTGTTATCAGAAATGCTGTTTTAACTTGTTTCCTAGGAATTGACAACAAACCAATACCTAAATAATGAAATTACAAATTTTGTGCACGTATATTTTATTTATTTCATTTTACAGTCAAAAAAATGAGATCTGCGTATCGGCTATTCCTGATGTTTTTTTCTTTTGATGGCTCAGCCCCTATTTATGCAATTGGAACATTAACAATGGACACCTTCCATGGTTGATGTGTTATTTGTATGCCTAACCTTTAATTTAATTTCTATTACTTTTCACATTTTATTTTTATTTTGTCTATTCATTTAATACAGTCAAAATATGTTATTAACCTTTATTTTTTGTTTATTATTATTGCATTGGTGATATGAACAACAAATGATATAGGGGCTAACATACGATGATATATCTTGCAGCTTCCGTTTCGATCGTGTGATGTTTTTTTTTTTTGGTGAGGAAATTCATTAACATATTTATTTTTATTATAATGATGAAACTTGCTTCTCATATCCTGCCTCAAGACCAAGCTTGTAAATTCTAATGTCTAGCTTTGGTTACTAAGTTATGTTTAACCAAATTGGAACATAACGCTTCCTTTTCACGTTGACGTTTTTAGAATGATGAAGAGAATAATACTAATGATGGACATGCATTGCATATTAGAAAGTGAAGGTCAAAAACAGAAATTTAAAAATCTTTGTAGGGGCAAGTTTCATTATAAAGAATTGTCATCATTTCATTCACTTGATATTAGTTTATTGAACGGTATCATTTGCATAGTGTGAAATGATCATAGCAATATATGTTTTGGCATATGGAAATGCAATCGCCATTTCTATAATTTATAATTATTGCTTATTTGGGTTTTCCTTTAAATTTGTCATCGTTTTTCTAAAATTTCATGACATCAGCTCTGGTAGCCAAGATTAATGAATTTTTGGAGATGGTGTTGCATTTTGAAATTTGTTTAAAATACAGAGAATATTTTTTATTTTGATCTTTTCATATTTCTCAGATTTGAAAATCACGATCTATAATTTTTGGGTACGCTTTTTTTTTTGTGCATTGGATGCTACATTCTATATTAGTGATCGATATGCCGGTTCTTTAAATCAGCAGAAGATAATAATTTTACCTATTCCTCTTAATAAGCATGTGCCTTACAGTTAGAGAATGATGCACCATCTGCAGAACCTCACAAAACACTCGCAATGAACAATGAACTACTACTGAGTCCCAGATTATTCAGTGGCACGAAAAAATAACTTGTTTATTACGGGTGGAAAAAATAAATAACATTGATTTTCGACTGGCCCAGGTATTGAACTATAATAATAATAATTCCCTTCAGCGGGTGCCAAATGATTATTATATTCGTAAGTTGTATTGTACCGTACTTCATCAGGAAGATGAGTTTAGTGCATGAAGTGAAACTTGGTTAACAGATGATTATTTTTCTATTTCTACTCTCCAGAAGACTGACTGTACAGAGAGCGCATTTTGCAGACTGTGTGAACAATTTAAAGCTTTGGAGATGAGAAAAAATAATTTATTGAGAAATCTAAGGCAACCAAAAAAATAAACAATAAATAAAACACGCTTTGTTTTTTGTTTTTTCTGTGAAATTCTTGTTCTGTAAAAGAATGGGACATGGAAAACTCTTACTACGGACATGATCAGTTGTCGTTTCTCCATTATCAGCATTTTCTAATAGTGAAACATCAAACAGGCGAATGTTTGTTTTTGTTTTTATTTTTCTGTCATTTTGTGTTAGAACATTTCAGAACATAAAATGCTTGTTCCAAATGTTCCTTTTGTACAGTGACCTATCTTGATATTAAATCATACATGGTCAAATTAATGGGTTATCTTGTTATTTTAAATTTGTGTTTCATCTTATGTTTAGACTATCTTATTCTAGTGTACTTTGTTTAAAAAAAAAACTTACAGTATTCAGTACTGTTAATTTTAATAAAAAAAAGATACTGAATGTTGCAGTTGTTTCATTTCATTAATCACCTTTAACTTGACATCTGTGCTTCCAGAGAATGGATTTTGACAGTAAGTTATGACCATATTGGTTGCAGAACTGTGAATTTGCTATACAATGTCTTTAGGTCACCAAACAAGTGCATAAAAGAAGCAAGCTCAATTTTTTTTTTGTATATATATGTATATTAAAGTCTCTTGTTAAAGAATATTATAATAGATTATGCAATCTGCCGGATAAGGAAGCTGAAGGCCTTTACAGTGGTTTTTATGCCCTGAAGGTTGGGATGGGCTGCTAAAGGCACCTACACCTTCTTACAGCTTGTTCATGAGTCATGATGTTCAACTTTTCCTAATATAGGCGTAAAATAGCTGTAGTACAAAACATGTTCAAGTGAGTGAACTTGCAATTGGTTTTTTTCTTCTCTGAACCCACATACGTAATACTAATTAGCTAAATGACCTACATGGAATTGCTTTTAAGTTTACAGTTTAGAAATTTAAAAAAGTACATTACTACAGCACCAGAAATATTGGAAGGGCCTGGTCATGGGACACCCTAACCTGGTGTAAAGTAATAATTTTTGCAAATGTTATGTGCAATTCTACCTCATTAATGCATAATTTTGAGCAAAACAATTATGTGCAAAAATATTAGTGCAAGAAGGGTGAACTGACCCATAGACAGCAAGGCAAGTTCTGATATGATCCCAGGCCCTTCATTTGTGTAGGTCCTCAGAAATTATTTACCTCTTTATGAATACAGCATAACTTGGTTTTACTGTGATTGTGATGCTTACTGTAGCGTGCCATAAACTAAAGACTGTTGAGTTAGATTGTTAGAAAAACTGTAATTATGTATTTTCAATTACATGTATATATGGTTTACTTTACTGTGTATTTTACATTTTTCTCGAAAATGGCTAGGTGCCAGTGATGATGTAAGTAATGCCAATCACCCACACCGTTGCTGGTTTCTGTGCTAGTTTCTTTTGTGTAAGTGACATGTAATTATTAAATGGAAGCAAGCAGGAAGATGCAATCAAGGCTTGGATCAATTTTTTTTTGGAGACCAACTAATCGTCTAATTGACTACTTACATCAACATTTTTAGGACCAAACAGTGCTTGGTTTTTTGTGGTTTGAATTTTACATGAAAACATGAATTAAATTGCAATGGTGTTTAAAGAATGTTAGAATGAAACATAAGTTAAGTTTTTTTAGTGACTTGAAGACAAATAAAAAATAAAAATGGATGTAATTCCTCGTTTGCCAAATTCATTCGGCTAACCATAAAATGTTTTTGGGAGCTTTTCTTTACTTTGAAAAAAAATGTTTTGCTACTTCACTGGGGCATAGCTAGGACATCGGCATTCAGGGTGCAATAATTTTAAGGTTAATGACCACGAGCATTGGTTCACGACGAAACGATGTATTTAAATAGACTTGGCATAGCAGGAAATAGTATTTTTTTTTCTTGTTTCGCTCCTTTCTTTACTCATGTCCTTGCAAGACAATCAAAACTCTTCTCTCTCATAATAGTTGATGCTGAAAATTTCATGACCTTGTATCGCTTGATATTGAGACATGGAGTTTTAAACAGCTAATAGCTTAAAAATACACCAAAAAAAATAAATTATAATAATAAAATATATATATATATATATATAATGTATATATATATAAAAAAATAAAATGCTATAATGTCTACAGTGTGTTTTTGGTGCGTTTGTGACTCCTCGCTGAAAATAGAAAGCAATTTATCATTCATTATGTTCATAGTTGCCATGATCACCACACCTGACCAGACATACTAGTGATTTTTTGGTGTTCTGGCTGCGTTTAAATGTCTCGTTATGGATTTCTATATGGATAGAGACCATTTAATATTCCAATTAACATTGACGTCATTTTTATTCGCTGAAGAGTTGCCTCAAGGCTACAATTTGGTTGAATCATATGCGCCCATTTCTTTAAAAACTCGAGCCTTTTTAAGCTTTGGGTTGTGAGTAAAAATAACACAACACGCATCAGAAACAAGAAGCAAAAAAAAATAATAATTTGAAGCTGCGACTGCGAGTGACGAGACGACTACATTTTTTGGGGGCATGCCTCAAGGCTATTTAACGATGCCATTCTCGCACGATACACACACACACCCAAAGCCTCACGTGACCAGAAGCCACCAATCGCGGCTCGGAGAGAAGTCGTTTTAAAAATTCTTTCTAGCAAACGGCTAACAACGCAGACGCACGTCGAACTAGCAAGTCACAGACCAGCCGACGGTAATCACTGAAGAAGCACAAAAAAGACGTTAAACTCTCAGACATCTACGAGTTTTTCAGTTTAGTTGACTTGTAGCAACCTCTTCATAATACGAAAATGCGTGAAATCGTCCATTTACAAGCTGGTCAATGCGGTAACCAGATTGGCGCAAAGGTAACTAGAAATTTATTGTAGGGGGATCTTGGTACTGTAGCTTGAGCTGAAACAAGGTGTGGCTTTCAAGAGAACAAGGAGCCTTCATTTTTGATTTTCCCTTTTCAAAATTTCGAATTGAATTAGCCTACGACTCGAAACGACGAGTTTACATTCGTATCGTCTAGTTATTAGTTTCATTTTGCTCATTTTTGTGATGTATTCAATATTCTAAAGGGTGAGTCGAGCACAATCATAAAACCGGGAAAATTCACAATGGACACTCGCGAGTGATGCAGTTTTACGAAATTCGTCGAGAAACGGTTGGGTTTTTAGAAATTTATCTTTTTCCAAAAGAGCGAGAAGATAATCAGATGGTCAACCGAAAATGTTGGCTCGGGGGGGGTGGGAAGAAATGGGATCAGTCACAGTTGGAGGTTCCAAATACTAATTTGTGGAGGAGAGAGAACGAGCAAGAAACTGGTTTCAGCCAGAATGCCGGATGTGTGACCAACGAGGCGATGCTTTTTTGCATTGCCGTTGTTGAGAGGCCATGACATTTGGGAGGGAAAAGGATGGGTTGGGACAAGGCAACAAACTGCGCAAGCTGATAATAGTTAATTTTAATATTAAATTCCTTTTTAACCATTGTTTTTTGTTTTTTTTAACAAAACAAAGAATTAATTTCAGATGTGCATAGAATAATTTATTTATTTATGCTGAAACAATAGTTTCTTTATGTACCTTGAAAAATATACATATGAATTGGATAATGCTTTTAATAATATTAAAAACATTTTTATCATTCTTTTTACAAAAAAAAATTTTTTTTTAATCACAGAAGTGTATAGAATAATTTTTTGTTGTTAAATGAATAGTTTATCTTTGTACTTTTCTCGATTCTTCTCGAAAAATAATTACATACGCATTGAATTGTCAACCACCTCGGTTTTTGAAGTCGGTTAAAAATGGATGCTCTCAGAAGTGCGTGGTTAAGATTTTTTTGGGGAAATAAAGCATACATTTTTTTTTTTTTAAATGTGACATACGATCGAAAATAATAATTAACAAATAATAATTTTGGATGATTGATGTGGAATGATGGAAGTCTGAGATGAAAGTCTTCTTTTTAAGAATAATGAAAAAGATGCTGATTAGCTTCCTGATATAAAGATATCATAGTCGTAGATTACTTATACCAATGAATGATGATGATAAAAATGAAAATAAAATTTTTTAATGTTTTATTAAATTGAAGAACCTGGTGAAAAAAAAGTGTTAAATAACATTTTTTGTCAAAAAAAAAATTACCTGCAAGTATTTTCGAATGTTAAATGCAATTTCACCTTTTTGGTGCATAATTTTGAGCAAAATAACAAAATGTGCAAAAATTGTTGAAAGTATAGCTCATAGACAGCAATGCAGGTCCAGATGCAGCAGGTTCAGAATGCTGATGCGTTCAGCTTCTTGGCAGGGATCAAAACGCATTATCCTCGAAATTTTAAAAATGCTACTTAACACCCTTTTACAGGAGTTCCTTCAATTTTATACGATTTTAATGAGTTTTTGGGTTAATTTTCTTAATTCGTTATATTTTTTTATTTAAAACAAATGTTGGTTTATTTTAGTTTTGGGAAGTCATCAGTGATGAACATGGAATTGATCCCACTGGAACTTACCACGGTGACTCCGACTTGCAGCTGGAAAGAATCAATGTGTACTATAATGAAGCGTCTGGTAAGCACTCCATTTTTTTTCTACTCTTTTGTTGATGTACAGTTGTGGAAATTCGGTTGATAGGGTGAATCATCAGTCGTCATTTGAGATTGATTTATGTATTGATTATGTAGTAGTGATAAGTAGAGCAGGATTTTATGTGAGTGAGATTCAAATTGATGGTATATTTATAGTTTATTAATCATAATAGGAATATTAGTATTAAAAAAAATAATTTTGTTGCATTTGGAATAGATGCAATTAATGGATGAGGATTAAAACATTGCTGCTTTATTTTATTTATTATTAAATATAATTTATATTTTATGCTTTGTTTTTTTTTTTTAAATATAATTTTGTATGTTTGCTGCTGCTGTTGTACAGGTGGAAAATACGTTCCACGAGCCATTCTGGTGGATTTGGAACCAGGCACAATGGACTCCGTTCGTTCCGGACCATTTGGACAAATATTTAGACCAGATAACTTCGTTTTCGGTAGGTCGAGGATTCCAAGATGACAGTGCCCATGTTTCGATGTTATGATTATTGTCGTGTTGAATGTGAATTTGCTTGATTTTTAGGCCAGAGCGGCGCCGGAAATAACTGGGCCAAAGGTCATTATACAGAGGGGGCCGAGTTGGTAGATTCGGTTTTAGATGTGGTTCGCAAAGAAGCTGAAGGATGCGACTGTCTTCAAGGATTCCAGCTGACCCATTCGCTTGGTGGCGGAACTGGATCCGGAATGGGCACACTGTTGATATCCAAGATACGCGAGGAATATCCTGATCGTATTATGAACACTTTCAGTGTTGTTCCATCACCTAAAGTTTCTGACACTGTCGTTGAACCCTATAACGCCACACTTTCGGTTCACCAGTTGGTTGAAAATACAGATGAAACTTTCTGCATTGACAACGAGGCATTATACGATATCTGTTTCCGTACGTTGAAACTCACATCTCCGACATATGGCGATCTGAATCATCTCGTATCGGCAACGATGTCTGGTGTTACCACTTGTCTCAGGTTCCCTGGACAATTAAATGCCGATTTACGTAAATTGGCTGTTAACATGGTACCGTTTCCACGACTTCACTTTTTCATGCCAGGATTTGCTCCTTTGACATCAAGGGGTAGCCAGCAGTACAGAGCTCTGACTGTTCCTGAGCTTACACAGCAGGTCAGAGAAACATTTATTTTTCAATACTAGTAACCCTTTTTCATTAGTTTTCACTTGACAGCTAACTAATATTCGTACTTTTTTTTTTAAAATATTTTATTTACTCTCAGATGTTCGATGCTAAGAACATGATGGCTGCATGTGATCCAAGACATGGACGGTATCTGACAGTAGCAGCCATGTTCCGTGGGCGGATGTCAATGAAGGAAGTGGACGAACAGATGCTCAACGTCCAGAACAAGAATAGCAGTTACTTCGTAGAATGGATTCCCAATAATGTTAAGATTGCCGTGTGTGATATTCCACCTCGTGGTCTGAAAATGTCAGCCACTTTCATTGGAAACTCGACGGCAATCCAAGAGATTTTCAAAAGAATTTCTGAACAATTCACTGGTAAATATGATTTTTTGTTTATTAAATTTGTTTTTATGCCTCTTATTTATTTAGCCTTGGATGATGAAGACTGAATGTTAATAAGTTTTCTTATTAAATGGAATTAATTCATTAATGGGAGATGTTTCAATTGAATTGGCTATGCATTTTAGCTGCTTGTTGTATAGTGACTTACATACTTAGAAATATGCAAGTTGACAACTTATTTTTTAAGGTGACTTCCTACAGTTAAAATTTTTTAACTTTTAAACACTTTAAAATACAGTTGATCACAGCATTTTTAGTTTGAAACTGGTTGAGTGCCAAAAATACTATTTAAACATTTGATGAGTTAAAATGTTTTCATATTTTAGGCATTTATTTCACATATCTTATTACAGATCATTTCAAATTTATGAAGCTACTCTATCTGGTTTTGATAGCCTAAACCTATGCTTATTTTAAACGCTTGTGTTCGAAATAACATTCGCTCAATTTGATTCAACTAGGATTAATTTACTATTTTTAGCAGCGAATGGAATGTTCATGTTAAATGAGACGCTCATTTCAGAAAATCGGAGCTTCATTTCCGAGTATTCGAATGAAATGAGATAATATATCTTTGTTGCCGATAGATATTTGTTATTAAAAATGTGAAACATGTACAATGTTCTGCTGTTACACATTTTAAAAAAAAAATTTGTTTCTCAATTTCAGCCATGTTTCGTCGTAAAGCTTTCTTGCATTGGTATACTGGTGAGGGCATGGATGAAATGGAATTTACTGAAGCCGAATCCAACATGAATGATCTGGTATCCGAATATCAGCAATATCAAGAGGCCACTGCTGATGATGAAGGCGAATTCGATGCGGAAGAAGATCTGGGCCAAGAGGAGATGGCTTAATTTCATCTACTACAGTATTTCCAAAGTATTGTATGAAATTGCCAGGTGCTTTCTTTATAGTGTATCAAGGTGAATAAATTCTTATAAAAAGCCTTATACTTCAAAAAACAAAAAAGAGTAAATTGTATAGGATTTGCTAAAAAAAAACCAGATTGATCTCAAACATTCTTTTTTATATATATAAAATGTGTAAAAATTGATATGCTGCTTACTTCATTTGTTTTGTTTGTTTGTTTGTCTTTCTGAAATTTATGTTTCAGTTTGAGGAGTGGGACCTTTTTTTGCAGTGCTTTTATTTCACAGAACCAACTTTTAAGACTGGCAGATGGCATGCCCAGCATGAAAGAAGTGTCCATCTGGTAATAATGAAGGGTTTGTTTTTTTTGTGATGTAAGTAGAAGACTAGCCTTGGGGTTTTTTTTTTATTATTTCATCTAGGAACCAATACTATATCATGTTGGCATTTCTACCTCGTTTCAAAAAAATTTTGCAAAGCTAATGAAGGCCCTACTTGGTGTCATCCAAAAATAATTTAAACTGTTAAGAGGTCCTTGTTTTTGCTAAGTTCAGTAAAATTGAATAATAAAAATACATTTGCACATTCCTACTCTATTGGTTTTCAAATTTTTGTAACTTTAAACCATGTAGTCTTTGTTATGATTCAGCAGGGCAGTTCAATGTGAGCAATTAAGCATGTTTTGTGCCTTGATGTGATTTCATGGTGAGAAAATAAATGCAATGTTCTGCTTTGGTAGTCTGGATCTATTGTGGCCAAACCTCATGAATGTTAGCATCCTAAAAGGATCGATTTTAGACTAATATCTGCTTTACCCCTTTGTGATGTAATTTTTTATGCGGTTTCTTAAGGGTAACCGCATAAAAAGTTTTATTTTATTAACGTGCATAGACATTTTGCAAATGCAGTTTTGATGAAAGATCCATGAAAATTGTTTAGCATATTTTAGTACAAGCAGTGAATGAATTTTTAACATTCAAATAGTTAAGCCAAAAAAAAAAATTAGGACTATGAACAATGGCAATATTTTGGACTTTTTGCTGCTTTCTTTTTTATAGAAACATTTGTAAGCTTAACTATTGTATCTAAATTACAGAGGAAGATGGTTATAATCATGAACTATGTTATCAATTGGCTATTATCATTATCGGCCGGTTCCAAGCCACTGTTGAATTAATGTCATCAGCCAGTTATTATCAGAAAATCGCTATTACAGTTCCAAAGTAATCACAATAACCGGATTGCACTGTAGTTGTTGTAAAAAGATTGTTTTATACTTTGCCAAATGACTGGCAGTCTATAGAATCCCTGGATTCTATACATTACTTGTAACATACAAGTAATTTACTTAGATATAAATTTTATGTTATTAGTTTGGCTACATTAATATTTGAAAATGTTATTTAAATAACGGGAAATCATCATTAATCGTTTTGTTATAGAAGAGAAAAATAGAGAGAACCATTGAAGAAAGAGAGAGAGAGCATAAAATTTAATACCTTTCGCGCCATCTAACATCAAAACACGTCATCCGTTGGTTTCGGATTCTAACTGGTGTTAATATTAAACATTTATTACGTCATCACATGTATATCCTTCATGCGTCATCAAACATGGACGAAAATATAACGCGGCTTGTAGTGAGTATTTCGAGGCTTTTATTTATGATTATAATTAGAGCCCGGATGTTTATGCATTTGCATAGATGCATATGCAATTGCATATTTTGGGTACTTTTTCAGAAAGTATACGGTATAGCTAACTCTTCGGATTTCGATATAAACTATATATTTAAGCTTCTTATTTTGTGAGAAAAAATAATATATACATCTGCATGCGCGGA